>VZRI01012897.1:8651-25522 GCA_013397515.1 Upupa epops
CCCGGGCTCCGCGCCGCCAGCAGCTCGGCCGGGGCAGCGGGGCCGCACTGGGAGACGCCGGCTGCAGGCGCCGCTGAGAACGTTGGTGCCTCTCCCCGTTTGAAAAAGCAGCGAGCGCTTCTGCAGGGTTTTCACCGAATCATTACGGTTGGGAAAGCCTCTCTGGATCATCGAGTCCAACCGTTAACCCCTACACCCTGTCCCCGGATACCACAGCTAAGTGAATCTCGAACGCATCCAGGGATGGTGTCTCAACCGCCTCTCCCAGGCAGTCTATTCCAGTGTTCAACCGCTCTTTCTGTCAAGAACTTTTTCCTGATGTCTACTTTAAACCTACCCTGTCGCAGCTTGAAGCTCTTCCCTCTGGTTCTGTCGATAATTACCTGGGAGAAGAAACCAGCACCAACCTCTCTACAATGTCCTTTCAGGTAGTTGTAGTTTCAGGACAGAGCGAGCTATTTCAGGCCAGCTCCAACAAAGCTGGGTTCACACAGGGAATCACTTCTCAGTCAGTGTCTGACAGAGCCAACGCTCAGTCATTTCTAAGGACAGGCTGTCCATTCTGCACAGGAATAGGCTGCTTCTCTTCATCAACCAAGAGTTACTTAAAATGGGCTTGCTTTGCTTTCGCCAAGGATTCGATCTGACACTGCCAGCAAAGAGCAGCCTGTGCCAGCGTTAACTGCTGCAGTCACAATT
Source organism: Upupa epops (assembly GCA_013397515.1). Lineage (NCBI taxonomy): Eukaryota > Metazoa > Chordata > Aves > Bucerotiformes > Upupidae > Upupa > Upupa epops. The sequence goes on from VZRI01012897.1 coordinate 9,351, forward strand.
CTTGTTCGGTATGAGGAAGACTTGTTGAAATAGGGCATTAACGCTCATCGAAGAGGGAGAAGCAATTGAGCTCTGCGTGTGCTACAACCACAATTGGCCCATGATCAGCGAGACTCCAGATCACAAGCTTTCATAGAATCATTAGCAAACAGAAGGGACCTCAAAGCATCATCTAGTCCAATCCCCCTGCCACAGCAGGATCACCCAGACCCAGTCGCACAGGAACACAGCCAGGTGGGTCTGGAATGTCTCCAGAGAAGGAGACTCCACAACCCCCCTGGGCAGCCTGTTCCAGTGCTCCAGTACCCTCGCTGTGAAGAAGTTTCTTCTGATACCAGATCAACACCAGATGACCTTGAGAAGAGCCTGGCTCCATCCTCCTGACACCCACCCCTCACATGTTTATAAACATGAATGAGATCACCCCTCAGCCTCCTCCAAGCTCAAGAGACCCAGCTCCCTCAGCCTTTCCTCATAAGGGAGGTGGTCTCCAGCGGCTCTGTGTCCTTGAACTGAGGGGCCCAGAACTGTGTCATCAGTTGGCTGGCATCACCCAGCTCTGTGTCATCAGCAAACCTGCTGACAGTACCCCCTAATCCCTCATCCAAGTCATTAATGACTAGACTGATGAGGAACAGTCCCAGTACTGATCCTTGGGGGACTCCACTAGATACAGGCCTCCAACTGGACTCTGTCCCATTGACCACTACTCTCTGGCTTCTATCCTGCAGCCAGGTCACGATCCACCTCACTACCCAACCATCCAGTCCACACTGCCTCAGTTTGGCCACGAGGATGCTACGTGAGACTGTGTCAAACGCCTTCCTGAAGACAGACCACATCCACTGCTCTGTCATCATCTGTCTACCCGGTTATGCCCTCGTAACAGGCTATCAGGTTGGTCAGGCATGACCTCCCTCGGTGAAGCCATGCTGACTGTCCCTAATGACCCTCTTGTCCCTGATGTGCCTAGAGACAGCATCCAGGACCAATTGTTCCATCACCTCTCCTGGGATGAAGGTGAGGCTGACAAGTCTATAGTTACCTGAAGCTGGCTGCTGGAGCTCAGGGCTAGCTGTGACCAAGTAAAGCAGAGGTAACACTGCTTTCTGTGTCACCGTGAGCACAGCCAGAGCTGGCAAACTGCCGATGCCCAGCGCTTTAGTCCTTTTTGGAGCAGTGCTGGAGCTGGGTTTTGAGGAGGTAACTCTGGGCAAACAGACCTGAGTGTGCAAAGCAGCAGCCAACGAGGCTGCAGCGCTCTGCTTACAGGGGGCTCAAGCTGCTGCCTGGACTGCAAGGTGCCTGGATCAAAAAGGGGATGACACCTAGGATTCTGGAGTCAGGGATATCACAGTTCAGAAACCAATTGCACCCCAAATGAGAAAGAGATACTGGCAGTCTATGAAGGAATTTTTGCAGCATCCAAAGCGATCGGATCGGTACGGAGACGCTGCGGCCAGCACTCTTTCTACACCGATTCCCAGATGGTCGCCCACGCCATTTGGGGATGGCCGAGAGGTTAGAAAAATAGTAATTATCTGCACAAAGGAAAGCCAGTTGGGGCTGCCAACTTGTGCCAAGGCATTTCTCTTCCCTGCCCAGTACATTCCTGTCTCTTTGTTCTAGACCAGAGAAAGCTTGTGACCAGGGCAATGCCCCTTCTCAGTGGAGGCTCGGGTGGTGCCTAGTGCGTCACTGAGGGGTGGAGTATTCACCCTTGGCGCTTCTGCCAGGCACGAGAGCCCAGTGCCCTCTCAATCATTTACTGTTTCCCGCAGAAACAAGTACCCCACTGCTAGAGCCCTCCTGTGCTAGAGCAGCAGCTCTCACTCGTTGGTTATCCTGCATCGCCATCTTGGGACTGAGAGGCAGCACCGAAGCTCCTCAAAGAGTAGTGAGTTTGTCTTTGTTTTTATAGTCTTTTGTTTATTTTTATTTAGCTTCCAATAAATATTTACCTTTTGTTCCAGCTTCTCAATTTATCTGATTAGATTAATAACTTAAATGATTTCAGTTTCTCCTCTCTTCTATAAAACTTCTGTAATGTACCATCCTACGCTCCGTTAAATCATTTCAGGTGGTGAGACCCTGGCCCGGGTTGTCTAGAAAACGGGTTTAAGAAGCTCTATACCTGGAACCATTCTAGGTCAGGTTAGACAGGGCTTTGAGCAACCTGCTCTAGTTGAGGATGTCCCTGGTCAGTGCAAGGGGTATGAACTACCTGGCCCTGAAAGCTCCCTTCCCACCAAGTAGGATTCTGTGACCAACAACAAAGGTATTATTTTAACCTTACCAGTAAGCCTCGGTACCCTTGTTTCAGTTTTGCTCGTGGTAATACTTCTCGACAGGATCAGTCTTGTTTATCGACATTTGGAACTGCTGTACTTTTGTAGAGCTGTGTATTCATAAAGCAGAGAGCCAGAATCGCACTGAGAAGTCTCTCTAGTGAGTCCACAGCACCACGTGGAGGGAAATATAACAAAGATTCCAGAGCCCACAGTGGTGAACAGTGAGTGAACATCTGTGCCCACGATGCCTACTAGGAAAGGAAGTATTAGCCAATATCCCAGTCCCTATGTTCCATGTAAACACTCATCTACTTAAACACCTTTAAGTTACCTACAGACACGTGTGGTCTGTATACAGCTGTGCATACGCTGGTTCTCAGCTGAAGCAAGCCAGATTCATTTAACTACTTTCTGCCCTGGGAAGTTTGTTTATTTAGGATTTTCCTAGAAATCTTCTGTATCCCATCTGTGTAACTGGCTATGCATCCATCTGTGTGGGCTGTAAGCATAGAAAAAAAAAATCCCACGTCAGAATGGTGACACCGCATCTCCTGCTGTTAACCACCACACGTTTGTTAGCACATAAAACATACTGGGTTAAAAGAAAGCCATCAGAAACTACACTGACAGTGTTTGACGCAGCAGAGATTTCACTTGCGCCCTGGCTGCAGCAGATATCCGTCTGCACAAGTGATGGGCACACACTTTTGAAGACCAGTACGTACTCCAGATGCTGAGGCCGTCGGGGTTCAAATGTTAAGCTCTCAACAGGCACATCCAAAGAATCTGGAGCAAAGTAAAGTGCTGTATGGTTCCTTCAGCTTCAGGAAGTCACAGTGACAGATGGCCAAACACCCAGTCATTTGGATACAAGACTTTCAGCTCATATGATCAACAGTTGCTGCAGGAAGAAATGTATCAGAAGAAGCTGTTCAGATACAAGACTTCGTTTATGGTTCCACGCAAGTTTCATTCGTTTGCACTGCTCCTCTGGTACTTCAGCCGCATCTCTTGCATGAAGTTTCTGAAGGCTGGTTCTTCGTGACTCTCCTCAGTAACTGAGGGAAAAGAAATCCAAAGTTGAGCCTTATTTCAGCCCTTGTTCTGCTTACGTTACTGAAGAAAGCTAGAGTCAGGTTACTCAGAGCAACACAAAGTCTATTTGGTCCTCATTACAAGGAAAAAGAAATAAATTACCCTAAATATAATGGAATAGGGAAAGAAAGAAGAATACCTCTGCGAGTTCTGTAAGAGAAAAATCACTCTCTAAGAACTTAGAGGACTGCACCAAGACCAGGAGTCACATGAAAAGGGAAGAGACATGGGGCAGAAACTTTAAAGCCAAAACGACTATGAAATATACCGTGTATTAATCAGGTTCAGAGGTAACTACATGCTCCAAGCATATTCATGCAACCATTATGAATATTCACAAATTTACAACTGAACTTTCAGAAGGATCAGAGAGCGGTACTACTGGGATAAGCACTGACCAGGATTACAACACCTCTGTTAGCTCATTTTCTAGGCTACTTACAGTTGGTCCAGTGAATGAAACACAGTATTTCCTGACTAGACAAGCAGCTTTCCAATCAGAACCGATCTTTCATTCCCATACCTTCATGATCAATGTCATCAGTGTCACTTTCCGTCTCTTCTTCTTCATCAAGAGTTCCTCGTGTTAGGATCAGCTCAGAGGGCCCCATTGCAGAGGCATCACCAGACCCTTGAACAGAATGAAAATGTCTGTACATATAACACAGCATGCTACCGGGCAAATTAGCCTGTGGCTGACTATTTCTGCTTGCACATAAACACAGCAATTAACGCCCGCTCTAAAGAGGCGGAAAGCTGCTGGATGTGAGAGACACACAAGAGACCGCATCAGCGACTCCGAACCAGCAGAAGGGCTTTCTCATATTCTGATGTGACCCTTTCACCTTTTCTAAGGTATTTAATTACTTTTAATACATTCACTACTTCATCTACAGAGCAGGGTTTCTTCTCATGCCCGTGACTGACACATCCCACAAGAACTACAGCCCCACTCCTCTACTAGCTCAAAAGTGCTTTCACACCTTCGTTGCGAAGGCAGAACAGCACTAAACGACTTCTCAAGGCTGAAGCTTCATACAACTTCTGCGGTAAACTTAATCTTCCTAGTAAGGTACCTGTAAGTGTGTTGCCCTGTACACACATGCCATCCATGTCCTTCCGTAAGTGTTCCAGTTGCTCTCTCTTTTGTTTATGTTGAGCTTTCTCCTGTAGGTACAAATTCACACATGGATTCTGCATGCATTTACAACACCATAAGAGTAACCTCACTCAATATCACCAGTCTGTCCTCGGACAAAAAGCAGAAGTCAATAAACGCATCTTAAACTACAACTACGGTTGCAGCGTCGTGTACAACACGGAGCTTTCAGATAAAAAAGGAAAGCAACACAACACAACGAGCTTCGAGAACATTTTCAGCTGCATCAGGAAGCCAAACTCAGCAAAGTTGTGCCTGCAGAGAACTGTCCCTTGGACAGGTGGAACTCAAGGTGAGCAGAGCTATTGATTTTGGTACCGCAAGTCAGTCTTTGTTATTAATTGCCTAAGTCAGAACAGCACACCGTACCGGTGTGGAAAGACAAAGTGACATTCTCATCAAATTACTTTGGAAAGTTACTTTTAAAACTCCTTTTGCCCTTCTAAATGGAAGATATAAAAATCTTTCCTTGTCTTTCAACTACAATTTGCTGAAATAAATCCTTAACACTAAACTATAAGCAACATGTTTTACAACTCATCTTTACTTTTGTGAAGCCATGCTCCATCAGATCAAGTTAACAAAGACACAAGGTGAGCTTCAGAACAAGACTTTTTTCACATGGAGTACGATTAGAATATGAAATGTTAAGACTCTCCCAGCACGGAGGAATTATGCGTAACAGTGACGCTAGGATATGCTGCCCAAGCGTACAGAAATTAAAAGCACTTACCAACGTTTTTCTCAGGCGCTCATATTCTGGGCGATATTCTCTGTAAAGATAAATACAGAGTGCATGCAGTCTGAACTAACACATGACTTACATTAAAGTTTATTTTGGAGGCATGTTTCTACCCCAAAAATGTTTTCTCTAGGCTTTCAGGTTTGAAAGACATTTTGAAAGACTTAACTGTACGACTTTGCAACCAATGGATGCAAAACATGTGAACACATTTCATTACAATTGTTCTGTTGCACAAGAAATTAAAGTAGCTCCGCCGAAGTAGTAATTTTACTGCTGGACATCGTCAGCCAATCCATCAGTCTCCTGTAATCCCTACCATGATTTTCTCTTCCAGTACTCCTGCCTCCCACGACAGTCCACCAGAAAGACTGTTCACAGACTTCTAAACTAATGTACCACAACAAGATCTTTGAAATACTTCTTTAATGACGTAGGGATAGAATGACCTAGAACGGTTTCACAGATGGGGCGTCTCTCATTTCTCTGGGCAACCTGTACCAGTGTCTCATCACCTTCAGAAGAAACAAATTTCGTCCTTCTCTGTGAATGTCCCTTTTTCAGTTTAATCACTACCCCTTTCCTGTCCCACAGTCCCAGCTGAAATGTGCCCCCCCCACCCCCCTTTCTTATTGGCCACATTAAGCCCTGAAAGGCCACACTGAGGTCCCCTCTCCAGTGGAACCCCCCCAACTCTCCCGGCCTGACCTCACAGCAGCAGGTTCCACCCTGAGAGCAGTGTCTCTGGGACTTCCTCTGGCCCTGCTGCTCTAACAGCTCCATGTCTCTGCTGTGCTAAGAAGCCCAGAGCTGGTCCCAGCACCGCAGGTGGTATCACACCAAAGCTGAGCACAGGAGCAGAATTCCCTCCCTTGATCTACTGCCTGCAGCAGCCTAGCAGCACTTCATGGGGAAGAACCCAAAATTAATGAACTTCAGCTTGCTCATCCGTTCAGTCTGCAAGACTGATCTGCAACCTTCCTAACTTTCAACTCACACCTGGGATCAGAGATAAAAACAACTACTTTGCAGATTAGCTGGCACAGATAGCTTTTATTTTCACTCAGCACAAACTACTGAATAATTCTTTGATCTGCTGCTTTTTATGTTGACTTAAGTGTATTAGAAACCCTAGTCTGCACTGGCTGTGAAAAGCAAAGTGTCCTTCAAATCCAAGAGTGGGCTTGTGAATCAGTAACTTCAGCAAGAACTCAGAGTCTAGGACCTTACCTCTCATATTCATCTACAGCCTTGGAAAGCTGAAGAAAAAAATCATCCAGCCCAGTGCCAAGCACAGCAGAAACTCCAACCACCTGTAAAAGAAAACCACGTGCCAAAACTGAGAGCAACTGAACTAAGTTTTCACGTAACTGGTGGATGATCAGAACTGGAAAGACTAAGCAGTACCTTAAAAAAAAACACCCAACAAACAAAGCATAAACTTAAAATATCCCCACTAGATCCCACTACTTGTAGTTTTTATCCATTTAATCGTCACAATGGCCTGAGAGTCTTTCCCTCTTTCTTTCCATCTCTCTTCCTCTTTCTTTCTTCCTTCCCTCCTTCATGTAACTCTGGAACCTGGGATTTCCTGTCTGTTTGTACAGATTTTAGCACCGTATATGGCACCAGTACAGTCTGTTTTGTGTATCATTCCACATTGGGCACTTGTAATTTCTTTGTTTTGGCCAAATTATTATTATCTAAATTAATGGAATCACAGACTTATTTCATTGCCTTCCTTCTAATATCCACACAAAGCCATTTGCTTACTTTTTCTTAAGTAAAACCCTAAGAAAATCACAACTAGCTAAAAGATCTAGGCTGTCACTGAGCGTGACAAGTTGCTTTATGTTCAAGCCAGCAAATCCTCACCCTTAATGTGGGGCTCATCCGCCGATTACCCTTCAAAAGGGCAGTGAAAAGTCCTTTTAAAGAAGGACAGAGCGGTCAAGACTGAAGCGTCCGTCTCTGGAGATCAACCGGTCCAACCTCTCCCGCTCAAAAAGCGGGATTAACTACACGGGTTGCTCAAGATCTTGTCTGAACCGGTTACAAGTCTCTCCGAGGATGGAGACTCCACAGTTTTTTCTGTTCCAAATGTTCCAGTGCACAATCCTTAAAACTACAGCAATTTTTCCCTTCTTCTGTATAAACATAGTTTCCTGTATTTCACTTTGTGTCTGTTGCCCATTGTCCTTTCACTGGGCCCCACTAAAAAGACCTGCCTGTGTCTTGTTAACTCCTCCCATCAGGTATTTATAAGCATCAATAATGTCCTCCTTGAGCTTTCCCCTCTTCAGGCTTTTATGACAGGCAGTAAAAAGGAAGATCAGAATGGCTCGGGTTGGAAGGAACCTCAGACCATCTACTCCAACCCCTGCCAGTGGCAGCAACGCCTCTCAGCTAGACTTGGTTGCTCAAGGGCTCATCCAGCCTGGCCTTGGACACCTACAAGAAGTGGGCCTCCACAGCCTCTGAGAGCAATCGATTCCAGAGTTTCTCCCCCTCGACTCCTACCTTCAGCGAACTGTAAAATTCATCCAACACTAAACTCATAGAACGAGTCAGGTTACTGACATAGGATGTTTCTTGATTCAAGGCATCCTGAAAAGTATCAAAGTCCTGCATCCATTCTACTGCAAAACTGTGGTCAATGATGTCAGTCTGAAAGCAAAAGAGAAAAATCCACGTAAGTAATGATGATTAATTGTTCATCTTAGGCTGTTAAGTGGACAGATTAAAGAATTCCATTTTAAGCTAAGTTCCAAAACTTGGGTATTTTCAAAATACTCATCCCCAACCTGATGTTTTGCAAGCTCTGTTCACATCAAACCAACTACATGAACACAGGAAGACAACTGCCCACTCTCTCTGTTTTAAGGTGTGTTCAAGGAAAATACAGCAATTCTAACGGCTTCCACAGTTTACTGCAAAGCAGCATCCAAAAATTTCACATCATACGAGAAAGTTTGACCTGCACGCATTAGATCCTATGATGGAGGCCATACAAGAACAGTCCTTACTGAAGATCCATCCTTTCTTGATCAATTTGGGGGGGGGGGGGACGGAGGAAATCCCACACGTGATAATGACCTACAGGACCTTTATAAAACGCAGGCTGTGCTCTGACCTGAAGAAGTTATAATCTAAACTCAGTGCAAAACGGTGGACACAGATGGTGAGAGGGTTCCCAAGTTTTACATGGATTAGGATGCAAAGTCTATTACAGAGTTTTATAAACATCACATTATACAGTCATCTAAAACTGAAAATTTTATTACTCAGCATCAGTGTGGACGAATTCAATAGTGTTACGGTCTGAAGATTACCAAACTTTCAAATGTTACTTGTGGTGCTTTTATGCCAAAAAGGCATTTTATTTTGAAGCTGGAAGTAGCTCAAAGAACAGCCCCGAGTTGACAGGAGCTAGAAGTATGCCGGAGACGTTGGGGAGGGCTGACATCTGCATGAGGATCAGAAAAGGAACTTTTCCACAAGCATGAAGTGTACATTTTGTGCTGTACTCCTGCCACCCCACCCTCCCCCCTTTTCTCTTCTGGAAAGTGGGAAGCGAGCCCGTGAGTGCGTGGTGGCTTTGTGGCTATGAGTGTTGGTGTACGCTCCCTTTCTCATCTAAGGCCAAAAACCAATGTGTTAGCTGTCTCCCATTTCTCTCAGAGCACTGTGATACAGTTTTGGTTTTACCTTTTTGATTCTTTTACTTATTTGGGGATTTCTGCTTTTCTTACTGGAGATGGGTTCAATAATAAATTGTTGTCTTTTTAGCAAAGTTATTTCGTTGCTTGCTCAACTCTCAGTGAGAGCTGGTCACTGTTCTTGATTTGCAGGGACCAACCCAAACCGATTTAGACCCTATCCCCAAACCATTACAAATAGGTGAAACGTTGTATAACATTACGTGATAGATTCAAGATAGAACTGAATCCATCAGGGGTCGCAGCCTGGCTATTTAGGGGAAGCCTGATTAATTTCTATAAATAACATGAAAGCAAGTCTACCTTTTTTAACTCTGCAAATCCTAACATTCCTGTCTCTTCTGCCTTTCTGTTTCACATTAAAGACCCCTTCTACATTTGGTTTTAAGCAAGCAGCCCCCTCCCAGCTTCTCTTTTCTAGATTACCCAGTACTGTGGGAAGACAGGCATCACAGCAAAGCAAGCTGAATAAAGTTGCACTAGGACCAAGAAACCACAGCTTTAACTTACTTTGTTCATGACGACAATGAAAGGTAGCTTTGTCTTGTACAGGATACTGTTGAGGGGAAGAAAGACACACAAGAATTTAAATCTCACCAGTAAAAAACCAAGCACAGGGTAAGGCTCATGCAGAACTGAACAAGTCTGACAAATCTGACTCCTTTTCTCCACATCAATGACCCCTCCCCCAGGTGTAAGGGCACACCTGTAATACATAAAATCTTCTACGCACCCACTTTATTTTGATTGTTATTTTCTACGACTCTCAGATCTCTTTGCATTTTCTAATTATTTTCACTCAACCCTTAGGTTCAGAGATATTATTTGTAAACCAAGCAGTAAATTCAAGAAACTCAAAACATCTATAAAGCAAAACCCCCTTGAAACATGATCTCACCCAACAATTTCACTGCATATATTCCAGCGTCTTTTGCTCAACGCTAATGTCAGAAAACACAGTAAGTAGCAAGACACGTTTTGCATACTCCTATGACAGTGATATTGCTTTGGACCTCTGTGCAAGCATTGATAGGGTTTTGGAAAACCTTTTAGCAACATTTATCATGAATTATGATGGATCTAGATACGTTGATCTTTACATGGGTATTTAGTCCCTGTGAAAGATCAGGTGAAACGTGATAGATAACGTGAAAGAAAGCAGATAAATGTACAAGGAGGAAGACAATAGATCAAGAACTCCATGCTATGCTGAGCGCCAAACAAATCTTGAGGAATCACTGAAAGCATCGATAATAAAAACCCGTCAAGTTATGTGTTCACAAGAAGCTTTAACTGGAGTTTCTGGATTCAACTCAGATGATTTACTTTATTAGCAACATGCGATGTCCTTCATCACACTAAGGCCTCAGAGTATTTGATGCTTTCAGTAACCCAATCACCTCCCGGCATCCACTAGCACCTACATAATTTTGTTTATTCAACAATAAAACCACTAAGAAAGAGTAACTAAAACAGCAGATTAAGTGGAGATGACACATCATCTACACGCACTCGCAGCCCAGAAGCCAGCTGTGTCCTGGGCTGCACATCCAGCAGCATGGGCAGCAGGCAGTGGGAAGGGACCGTGGCCTTCTGCTCGGCTCTGGTGAGACAGAGACTTGGAAATGTTGGTGCAGAGCCAGAGGCCACAGAAACACTGCTCTGAGGGTGGGATCCTCTACTGCCAAGTCAGGCTGTGAGAGCTGGGGTTGTTCACCTGAAGAAAAGAACACTCTAGCAAAACCTTCTGGCAGTCCCTCAGGGGACTTGTAAGACAAGACTGTTTATCGTGGCCTGTAGTGATATGACAAGGGGCAATAGATGTAAACTGCGAAAGAGGAGATCTAGATTGGACATAAGGAAAACTTTGTCAGCACGAGGGTGGTGAGGCACCGGAACAGATTCCCCAGAGCTGTGCATGTCTCATCCCCAGTACTGTTCAAGGCCAGGTTGGACAGCACTTTGAGCAACCTGCTTAAGTAAAAAACATCCCTGCTCACAGAAAGGAGGTTTGAAAGAGACTGTCTTTCAAGGTTCCTTCCAACACAAATCATTCCATGATTCCCCTCCAATATCAGTAACTGGAGACACAGGAATCAATGCAGACTACATTTTCATCATTTCCTACCTGCAGGCATACAGCATGTTGGACATGAAGGTGACAGGGTTAGTACTGCGAGAGGTATCCATCACATAAACGACAACTGAAGGAAAAGAAGAAGCCTGGAAACACAAAGTAGAAAATATTTTAATGAGACGTATATGCTGTTCAACAGCCACTTCTTTCACACTGGCTTACCACGAAGTCATGCAGAAAACGCTTACCAAGGCCTCAGTTATGATGGTTCCTGATGCTGACCAGGTGAAGACCTCAATTTGCCCTGGCGTGTCAATAACAACATACCTGGTAAGAAGTTGCCCCCGGCAAACAACAAGGGAAAATTAGTTAAGCACAAGGTCCTGTTCTGCCAAAATCACCGCAAGGATGTAACAGCAAATCACATGATGATCCTTTACAGTTCTGAAAAACTTCTCCCAGGCAACAAGATCTAAGGAACAGCAGGGGGCTGACAATTTCTCCTGAAAATTTTCTAACTTAGAACCATGTACTCTCTTCAAGTTCTATTCAAGTTAAAGGCATCGATTTGACAGACACTTAGTACTGTATGAAAACGTCGCAAAGAATTAACTGGTCCCTATTCAAATGGTGTGTGACAAAACCATGACAATCTAAGGGGCGACAAGAGAAGCAGAACTGGAATCAGCAGACATTTCTTCAATGTATCTGAAGGAAGTCCGGTTTATCTGTTCTAACTCTATGCCCTTTTCCATGTAAAATTTATACCAAGGCTGAAAAATGAGACAACACGCAGAGCGCCTTTCCAGGATTTCGCATGGTTTTCCCAAACTGATCCCAGAAAAGTGTAAGTTGCTAGAATGTACTTACTTGGATGAATTTTGTCTTTTCTCAATAAACTTCATCACCTGATGGTAAAAGGAAGGAGTTCATTTTGCATTTAGGCTCACAACACAAAAACTTCACTTCTTAGCAGAAACCATAACATCTTGCACGGCTGCACGTATGTATCAAAACAAGAAGAAAGCCCCCAGGTCTTCCAGGGTGTGAAACCGCCCCAGTAAGGAAGGGCGGAAACCGCCACACACCGCACGATCCAAAGACAGCCTGGACTTTGTCTTGCGTTCTAGAAGCTGGCTACAGAAGCAAGCGACACATGCGGTTGCATGCCATCTTTTTACTGTGAGACTGTGCACTGTCTCAGTGTTCTGCAAAGTTCCCACCTCAGCACTGACTTAGTATTACAACTTAAGAGAGCCGTCAGTTATCAAAGAACCCCAGGAAAACATAACTCGTTTAAAGAAGCGAAGTTAGCAACTTCAGAATCGCAGTATTCGCACGCTACATGTTACATAGTGGATGAGATGCACCGGAGTAGTAACGTACAAAACATTAAGGAACGCTCTGCACACAGGGCTTCCACACTTTACATTTTTACAAATGCCAGAAAAGTGAAATCTCTCAAGCACAGGCTAACGTGTTTGGCTGCTCTGTGAAACACACGGCTTTGTACTGGGAATAACGCCCATGAAGCACTAGAAGGTTAATAAAAAATGGTGTTCTCCCAGACTCCAAATACACAACACCCCACGGTCGCCCAGCACAGCAATCACAGCACAGTACCACACAGGGACAATCTCATACCTGATCAAATCTCGTGGCAAAGAGATTGAGAGAGGTCACTATTCCACCATTCGGGCCCAGCCCATACCTGGATGCTTTGCTCAGGAAAGCTATTACGCAGAACCCCAGAGGTCTTCTTTTCCAATTCTGGTCACAGTTGACCGCGCACAAGTCACACTGGGTATCTTGCAGCAAAACCCAAAACGCCTAACACTCAATTATGTCTCCTGAGTGGTCTCTCTTGCCCAAGCGTGAGTGACTGACAAACGGAAAAGAGTCTGTGACACAGCTTCACTCACTGTTATTCAAGCACTGCCGTTTCAGACAGAGAAAACATACAAGTGCGTATGTATGTACATCAAAGCCATCTCCGTCATTCCAACAAGATTTACGTTGGCTACCCCTGTTTTTAAGGATTTATATTCAAGAGACAAATAAAACATTTCTTGTATAAATAATATTTAGCAGAACTTGGACAATAAAGGCAATGAATACTGAAAAGATGCTCAAAGTGCCACCCTAAAGACAAAGATTTCACATTCCTTTTTTCCACATGCAGACCTGTATATGAATTATGTCTGAAGAAGGAAAGAACCCTTCTTTTAAACTGCAACAGAACCAGCACTGATACATCAGTACACACTGTCTCCCAGGGCCACTACTCTCACCATCCAAACATGAGACCAGGTACCTCAGCATTACTCAGCCATCACTGGAGTTTAAGCATCTTGTTTAATGCGTCTACCTACCACACAGAAACTTGTACTTGGATGTTTTGCTGGTAACTGCAAATCAAACAGCCAACATCAAGAAATATATCCCCCACCATCTTAGTTCTTATCTAATATACTAAATGCAAGAGTCATGCTAGTGAGTAAAACCCAACCACTCTGTCTGCACAGGCTGCTACTGAAAAGGCACAGGACCCCCACACTGAGGGAGTGCAGTTGCTGAACCACAACCAGCAAAATACCGTGCAGCAAGAGCCAGCACTCCAACATGCTTGAGACCGTGAATGATGTGTATAGTCACACACTGCAGAGAGTTTTCTCTACCTGCTACAGGTAAACAGGAACTAGCATCAGTGTGTACCAAATAAATTTGACTTGTTAAAACAGGGGGAAAAGGCTGCAGGCTCCCACAAAGAAAGACTCCAGCTTTTCACCTCAATTACAGTGCGTGCAGAGCACCTACCCTTTGTAAAAACCTACTAGGCAGAAACACTTTCAGCACAGGAGAAAATGACCCAGGGAGTATCGAATCCTGCAAAACACCTTTCTAAACTCACGTGAAGTACTTGGCCAGAAGCTTCTCATTGTCAACAAAACATTCTACATTCCTGCAATCCTCAACCCCCCACCCACTTCATCACTGTGCAGAACTGAGATCACTTCCACAAAATCTGAGATTTCAAATGTCATTATCTAGACAAAAAAGGATACTGCTTCATTACTTCCTTGTATTTCACAGTGTCCCTGATATCTAGAGAAGGAAGATGAATAGCTTTAGGACGTTGCTTTCAAAATCATTAATCATTTCAAAATCTGATAGGCAAATGCTGTTGTATCAGTAACAGATCCAGCATTGACAGGAAAATCCTCCCCAGTGGAATACGTGAAGCCTAACAGGTTAGCTATGCTCTCAGTATACCTACTAAAACAAATGGACTTCACGTGAAACACAAACAGTTTAGGAATTCAGCAGTAATTGCTTCAGCTGAGCTTTAGTTGCAGCTGACCTGCCACAGTTAATGAAGTGTGTATATATACATACATACACATATGTGTACATTATGGTATTATTAAGGACATCCAGCACTGGAACAGACGTTCAGATTGCTCACATGACACCAACAAAACAGCTTTGGCACCCACATCTCTGCAGAGGCAGGCTGACAAATTCTAAGAGACACGACCCAACAAACCTAACAGTTGGTACGTCCTTTGGAACAGCTCAACATAAGGTCTTGGTTTGTTGTTAAGGTATTTTCTCTAAATTTGTAAGTTTTAAAGTGTTTTAATTTGGTAGTAGTTACCACTACTCTGGATGCAGCAAACCAGATCAGACCTTATGGGATGTTCATCACTGACCAAGAAAACAAGAACTGACAAGAACATAAAATCACACCAGATGATGCGCAAAAAAAAACGTACAAATGCGGTGGAACGATGCCTCTGGTACTAAAAATCTACATGTTAAAGACTGGAACAGCTGAAGGCTGATTATCAAAACCTAAAATACCCTGTTAGGGCAGCAGTGTTTTGGTCTGCATTGAACTGGACAGCTGAAGGACACTTAACCCTCCCTAACCATCAGAAGGGACGGCTGAACACCCTGGCAATTAGAGCTCAAAGATTAATCAGTGGGCTGTCGTCGAGATAACTTAAGGTCTTTGTGTCTCCTAGCTGAACCCTCCTCATTATAGCACTACAAATCACACCCACACACAGGTGAAACAGCCCCGGCCGGGGTGAATCCCCCCCCAGGCAGTACAAAGTAGTCACTTTGATTCGAAGTGAGGAATTAATCAGCCAATTAGTTGAAGTTATAATCAAGCAGAAACTTGATAAACGACGAATATATTAATTACGTGGATTTGGACTGTATAAATGGATCGATGGGGAATTCACACTGCGGGTGTCGACTGAGCTCCGGCTCTGCCCAAACCTGCACGAAAGGAGCTGTTACACACTGAGGCAAAGGGCACGGATTTTGGGGTCACGGTGCAGACAAACAGCTACATTAAAACAATACATCTTGGATTAAAAAACAACCCCGAACCTTAAACCCCTTAGTGCTGGGAACCTCTGAAGGCTCCCGCCATACAGGCTGCGCCGCCGCCTGGCCCCGGCCCCGGCCCCAGCCCCAGCGCGGGCCCGCACTCACCGATGTTGGCGGGGAAGGGCAAGTCACGCACAGCAGGGTCCAGGTTGATCACATACGGGGAGGGCCCGCGCTGCGCCTGCAACCACGCCACGAGCCTCTGCGATGACACGAGGCGGCGTCAGGCCCCGCCGGGGGAGGCTGGTAATTGTCCTCGGCCTCGGCAGCTGCCCGCGGCCCCTCCTTACCTGCACGAAGGTGGTTTTCCCGGAGCCGGCCATACCCAGCACGAGCACACACACCGGAGCTGCCGCCGCCGCCGCCTCCTCCCCGCTCATTACTGCCGCAGACGCCGCCATCTTCCCAGCTTCCGCTTGTCCTTCCGGGGCGCTGGGAGTGCGGGGGCGGCCCCGCGACACCCCGCCACGACGCGCGTGGGGCCCGACTGTTGCCCTTTCACCTCCGCACGGGTACGCGCTGCGGACTCTCCGCGCTGGGCGGCCCGGCGAGACCCCAGGGGCGACACTGCTGCGGAGCTCGGCACCGGGCGCTGCCGCTGAGAGAGGCGGCCGGAAGCGGGGGGAGGGCGGGACCGCGCGAGGCGCTCTCTGACGTGGCGGCGGTGGCGGCACCATGCGGGGCG
>VZRI01012897.1:25633-44395 GCA_013397515.1 Upupa epops
GAGCGCAGCCGCCCCCGGCCCCGGTCTTGACCGAGAGGTTTCGCGTGGGCGGGAGGCTACGGGCAGCGGGATGGGCTGCCAGGAGGGGCCGGGGGCGCTCCCCGCGCCTGGAGCGTTCGCGGCCGGGTTGGATCGGGCTAGCGGGAGGTACCCCGTCCGTGGCTGGGCGGGATGATCTTTGAGGTCCCTAACAGCCTAGCCCCTTCTGTGACTCTGTGGTGAACATGTGGGAAAGGCACAGGGAGTTCCCGGAGGGTGCTGAGCTGCTACACCAGCCCTGAGGCTTTTCTGTCGGGGGCAGGGGCAGCCAGTACAGTGTGGGACGGTTTCTGCTTCCACTGATAACTCTGTGGCCGTAGGAGTGACCCACGAGCAGTTAATCCTGTGGCTCCCCCGGCCTCGGTGAGAGTTGTCGGGAGGTCGTGGGGCAGCACAGTCCCGGGTCACAGTCCGCAGGGAGGCAGAGATGACCCGCTCTTATGCAAAGGAAGCTTCCTCTTGTCAGGGTCCAGGACTCTGCCCCTCTGAGTTATGCGGGGAACTGGCCTTTTTGTTTTCATGCATCCAGCCCTTTGTTGTTCCTGCATACATTGGACCTGTGTTTCCTAAGCGGGAAGTGCTGTGTGCAAATGAAAGCCATGCAGAACCTAAAGACCATTTTCTGCACTTCCTTCCTTCATAACTACTTCTGTCAGCTTCTCAGAAGGGAAAGCTGGATCATCCATACTCTCCTTTTTCCTAAGTACTGATCCATAATGGCAACCCAAATTTTGCGTTCTCATCTTCACTTTTATGCAAAACTTGTCAGACATCTGGATTCTTCTAGTGGTAGATTAGGCCAGCTAACTGCCTCAGGCTCTGCCTACTTCCCTGTTCCATGTTTTTGCTGCTGTAACTACACAGGCCTGTTTTGCTGCAGTTGCTCCTCAGTGAGGTTTCTCCATGTGTGCAGTGTAAGGCTTTCCCTGACGTTGCTGTTTGTACGTCTGGGTGTGTGTAAATCTTACCAAAGTGATACAGGCACAAACGTTCAACTGACTGTTTTTTCCAAAGAGAGCTAGATATGATTGTGAAATCGCTGATTAAGCAGTGGGAAATTTCTGCCCTGCTTCCGTAACTTTTCCATGAGGAGACTCTGGGGCTGGAGGACACAGTTTAAGAATTCACCTGGTTGATATTGGTTTCTACTGAATTTCTTAGTGATTAGACTGTCTGGCCCAGCTGCACCAGACTGGGATGTCCTGTCTTCCCAGACTGGCTGGTCCTGGGAACAGTGGACTGCTGCTTGCTCCTGCAGATAAAATAGAAGGCGCGAGCATAGAAGACATATTGAAGCTGGTGTTTTTCCAGTGCTTTTTGGTGTGATTGGGTTTTTTTTGTAGCGGTGTAGTAGGTTTGCCTTGAGGTTGCCTATTCCCTAGTCTTGATCCAGCAGATGAAGTTGTTGACAGGCCTGCTTCTGACAGGCCATCACATTCTGTATGCTTCAGATTCTGCCCTACCCTGTTTGCTGTTTCCTCCAGACAACGTATAGCATTTTTTCTAATAACCACTTCATAGCACGGTCCCGTGGTCGATGTGCATCGCATTTTTCTGTTCAGAGGGATGGCTGTTTATCCACGTTCAGGTTGTTTGGCTTTTTCTTTGAAGTTTCTGAGCTAGTTCCTGTGCCTGGTAAAAATACTACCTCAATTCCTAGATTACAGTTTGAGAATTTCATAGACTTTTAGGGACAGTGGTAATGGTTTTGTGGTCTGCACAGCTAAGATTTTTACCCTGGGTTTCCAAATGAAAAATGGCATCGAGCCGTTATTGGTATTTGGAAGAAAGCAATACATAATCTCCATGTGTCGCGAACAACAATACATTAATAACAAATAAACATCAAATGAATTGTTTATACTGCTTTGGGAATGTCAGTGGTGGCTGTTAAATTACATGTCCTAATAGGGCATGAGAAGCAATAAGCGGAAAATGACCCAAAGATGTAAAATAATAGTGAAAGGTCTGTGATTCGGTTACAGTGAGCAGCTGATGGATTATGACAGAATAATTGAGATGAAAAGGGTGAAGAGAGCCTAAGCGACATCGCTCTTGGCACAGTAAACGCAGAAATTGCTTTGTTAAGGAAAAAAGTAAGAACTGTATAAAAAGCGTAGTTATGTTTGTCCTCGTGTTATCAAGTCTAGGCCAAAGGCAGTTACCACCGTGGCCCTGTGCACGTGGATTTCCTGTGGGGAGTGTGCAGGGGTTCATCCCTGGTTTGATTTCAGTTCCAGTTTGAGTGGAGTTAAAGAAGATAAACACTTCCTTGTTGCTGAAAACAGTGGTTCCCAAAGAAAAGTATACTGCTAATGTGAGTTATTCTGCTTTGTTAGGACACCAGACCTGGACATCACAGACAGCAGAAGGTCAAGAGATCTCTGGGAAACAAAAAGTACGTGAATGCTTCTTTTCTAGTTTGACTGAGAGCAGGAAAATCCCCTGGGAGATTCCTGTTGGAAAACCATGCCTGGTCTGTACATAGTGTTTTGAATTCATAGAGCTGTAATGAGTTTGGTTTGAGTGATGACTGCTGGTTGGTAGGAAAGTGCTTTTATGACTCTTTAAAGGTATTAGCTTATATTTTTGATTTTAAAAGGATTTTCACACTGAGCAGTTAAATATTTTATGTCAGAGACCAAACAGTGTTCCAAAGTCTATGCATTGAGTGATTGCCACCGAAAGGCTTTAATCTCTCCAGAGAACCTCCCCAGATTCTGCAGTATCCCCTTAAAAATACTGTGTACTGGCCTGACGTGGTGCCACCAGCGTCCCCCCTTACCGATTTCTGGACTGATGGGTTACAGACGTGAGCTTCGCAGCTTAAGGTGTGGGAGGGTATCGCCGGGATGGCCATCACGGTTATCATTCCAGCAATCCGATCATGGGTGACAGAACCAGGGGAAATGGTCTGAAGATGAGGCAGAGGGGGGTTAGATTAGATCTTAGGGAGGAATTGTTTACAGAAAGAGTGTTGGGGCACTGGAACGGCCTTCCCAGGGAGGTGGTTGAGACACCATCCCTGGAGGTATTTCAGAAGCCTGTGGACACAGTACCTTGTGACACACTATAGTGGCAGCGTGGAGGGGATTATTTCGTGGTTTTCCATCGAAGAAGTATTTAGGTTCTTTGTTGGTTTGGGAGTGGTTGGACTCAGTGATCTAGCAGGTCACTTCCAACCGTGTTTATTCTGTGATTTCAGTTTGTGTGTTGTGGTAGCAATGGGATCTATTGAAGAGCATTTCTGTTTTCTGCTCTTTCTGCTTCTGTTAGTGACACTTGGGCAGAGATTAGATCCTCTGTGATTCTCAGACACCTGGTGGTTTCTCCACTGTGTACGTTAGTGGTGTAAATGTCCGGGTGCTTCAGGGCTATGAGAAATATTTGAGAATAGTGAAGCACATTTCCTTTTGATCTCTAGGAAGAAAAATCAGTGGAGCTGGCTGGTCCAAGTTAGTCTTAATGCAGTGTGATTTGTAAGGTATCCTGTGAGGCTGTCTTCATTGCTGAAAGCCCTACTCGTTAAAGTTCTTAATAGTCTCTGGGTTGGATGGTGTCAGCTTTGACTCTGGGAATATATACTGAAGGAGATCCTGCCCTCTGTGGGATGGAAAAGATAACTTTTGTAATCAGAGAATCATGAAATGCCTTGGGTTGGAAGAGGCCTTAGAGGTCATCTAGTTCCAACCTCCTGCCACGGGCTGAGACACCTGTCACTAGAACAGGGTTCACATCTGGCCTTGAACACTTAGAGGGATGGGGCAAACGTAGGTTCCTTGGGCAGCCTGTTCCAGTGCTTCAGCACCCTCACAGGGAGGAAGAATTCTTGTATTCCACATTGGTTGCTTAGAACAAATGTGTGTTTCTGAGTAGCAGTTAACTTGTGCCTGCATCTTCAGTGGAAGGTCTGAAATAGGATGAATGTTTTCCTAATGTCACGCTCTAAAAGATGTACTGAGAAATAGCATGTGGGAAGTTTTGTCTTGCTGGCACTTTGCAGTTCATAAATCTCCAGGGGCTCACTAACCCTTTCAGAGAAAGGGATGTTGTCTGTTGAGTTACTGTGGTTGTGTGTGTATGCACATGGACATAGAATCATAGGATGTCTTGGGTTGGAAGGGACCTCCAAAGGTCGTCCGGTCCAACCCCCTTACAACAAGCAGGGCCATTGTTCACCAGACCAGATTGCCCAGAGCCCTGTCCAGCCTGACCTTGAATGGTGCCCGGGATGGAATCACCTGTCTGGGCAGCCTGTTCCAGGAATCCCCCACCCTCAGATTCAAGACATTTTTCCTCCTGTTGAGCCTCACTCTGCCCTTTTCCATCTTCACACCAGGACCCCTCGTCCTATTGCTCCTTGCCATTGGGAAAAGTTCTTCTCCAGCCTTCTGATAGGCCCCTGATTTCAAGCTGATGTTTTTGCAGGTCTAAGCACTTTGAAGAAGTGAAAACTACTGTCCTAGTACTGAACAGTGACTGCGATGAGACAGTCAGCAACATTTCTTCTGCCTCACCAAAGGGTCAAGTGAACGGAAGTGCAGAGTCCAGAAGCAAGCGAACCATTCGCCGGCCTGCTTACTGGTTGGAAATGAGAGGAGCGAAAAACAGCATTAGCAGGTCTTCGGAAAAGAAAGGTATTTGTCACTCTTGGCTCAGTGCAAACCTGTTTTTCTCTCTGGCTCTTTTATAAGACGTTAGATGACTTCTGATAGACTTGCTGTGGTTCACACACCAATAACAGTCTTGGGAGTGCTGCTCCTGTAGTAGAAGGAGTAGACTTCCTCCGTGCAGAAACTCTGGTGACATTCTCTGATGTTACATAGCTCCTTTGGAGTGACTTGTCTGTTGAAATTAATGATTCTGTGACTGAACTCAGTTTTTGTGTGTAGAAGAGGCATGTTTAAAGGTTCTGATAATCATATCAGGAATATACTGTGAGAGCTTTGAAAATAGAACAGCCAGCATTAAAGCTTTAGGAAAGAGACCATTGAGGAGTATTCTGGATTAGGCACAACTTTTGTCGTTGGTGGATCTTTGCTTTTTTAAGGATATTTTTATTTCTCCTCTTGCTTCTGTTACGTAGGAATTTCTGAAGTGAGGTGATTTGGGTCTATTGTTGTTTTAGGACATATTCAGGTGTTGTTTCCCAAACTTCTCTGCTGTCTGGCAGAGGGCTAAAGCTTCACTCTTCAGTACACTTTCTTCTTATCTGTACGTCAGAATCTGTATTCCATCATGTTGTGGGGAGAGCCAAATGTGGTACCTTGGTAGAGGTGAAGTTGCGGCAGCCCCACACCCCTGTGTCCGGTCACCAGTGAGACTAAGCCTGTATTTCTGTAGGTATAAATGCAGGTATACCACATGCCAGCCACACAGAGCAGCACCAAGAGGCACGCTCGCCACTTGCACAAGCAGCACTCAGACTCCATCCTGCTTCCTTCTGGCGGATCAGGATGAAGATGTCTTAGAGAAAAGAAGGTTGTTTATAAGTGTACGTAAAAGAAGTACATTTGTACATATGTGTAGGTGTGTGTGTGCACAGGATATATGCAATGTGAATCTCAGTATTTGGCCTTTAGATCCCCATCTCCTCAGTGGCTGGTCTGTGGCCATACTCACCCCTGAGGCCTTACAGGCCTCACAGACACTAATCCCCTTGTTCCCTCTGATTTGGTGTTAGCTAAGACCAGACTTGCAGACTGACCAACCACCTCTGTGCAAGCAAGTGGCCATCTTAATCCTCTTAGACCTTTTTTTCTACACTCGATGTTCCCCAAATGGGCTAATTCTATACTTTCCCTTCCTTTGATACCACTCCTAAACTTCCCTGTCTTGTATAATCCCAAATTGTTCTTTACTAGCATCACGCATGTCTCGTAACATGAGTGGCGTGGATGTCTCCACGCTCCTTTTCACTGCTCGCGCCTTTCCCCTCCAGAGAGCAACTTCCTGTGACTTTGTGCTGCCTGATCTCCTGGGACAGATGAGTGTTTCTTTTGAGTCCATAATTTGAGTTCCCCTGCCTGCCATCGTGCTTCCGTGTGCATGGGGAGAAGCCTTTGACAGGCATGGAAATAGCAAGAAGGAAACGTTTCTCTGTGCTCCTTTTTGTGCATATGCAGACAAGTTCTCATGGCATAGGCTAGTGCCTTCTGGCTCGCTTCCACATCTTCAGTGTTGGAGGATGGCAGGCTGTGGAGTGAGTCAAAAGGCTGTGTCTAACTCTCTGCTGTTCAGGTGCCTTAAAGGACTTTCAGGTTTTGAAATCGGGGATAAACTGTGGCAGCAACAGATGCTGTCAAAGCTGCTACTCAGGCTGAGCCAAACGTACAGTTCTAAATACCACATACTAGCATTAAAAGGACGCTTCAAATAGCCTCTTAATTCAAATTTTCATGAACGATCGATCTGTACATCTGGAAAACTTACGCTAATAGTTGTAAATAAAATTTTGCCTATTACAGAAATGTATCTTCTAGAAATGTCCTATACTAACAAGACGTAAGAAGATTGTAAGTATATATGGCCCATCTTTGGAAGCTAAGAATCACAGAATGTTAAGGATTGAAAGGGACCTGGAAAGATCATCCAGTCCAATCCCCCTGCCCAAGCAGGATCCTATAGATCCAGTCACACAGGAACATATCCAGGTGGGCTTTAAATGTCTCCAGAGGAGACTCCACAGCCTCCCTGGGCAGCCCGTTCCAGTGCTCTGTCACCCTCACTGTGACAAAGTTTCTTCTAGTACTTACGTGGATCCTTCTGTGTTACAGCTTACACCCATTGCACCTGGTTCTGTCATTGGATGCCACTGAGCAGAGCCTGGCTGCTCCCTCCTGATACCTGCACTTTCCATATTTAAAAACGTTAATGAGGTCACCTCTCAGTCTCCTTTTTTCTAAGCTAAAGAGCTTCAATTCCTTTAGCCTTTCCTCATCAAGGAGATGTTCCATTCCCTTCATCGTCTTTGTGGCTCTGTGCTGGAGTTTCTCAAGCAGCTCTCTGTCCCTCTGAAACTGAGGGACCCAGAACCGGACACAGTATTCCAGATGGTGTCTCACCAGGGCAGATCAGAGGGGAAGGAGAATCAATCTACTAACCACAGCTTTTCTAAATACAGTAACACCATAAGAGATCCCCTTTGGGGCATCCCCCAAAGAATGTATGGAGAAGACTTAGAGAACTTCTGTTCTCAGGGTGTATTTGAAACAGGTAAAGAAGGAATTCTTGAGGTTTATATGTAATAATGTGTATGTGACAAAGAAATCAGAGCTCATAAGTAGCTCTTCACTAGCTAAAGGTAAAACAAAATCTAGAAAGCTAGGTTTGCTTTAGGTAAAATAGCGATAAAGCACCATGGTTTAAGGGTAAGTTGATGCTCAAACACTTTGCCTCTGTAAGTGTTCGATTGCCCTTTCAAGATGGGGTTTCCCTCTGGACGGCATCCCTTCCCACCAGCGTGTCCACCACACAACCCAACTTGGTGTCATCGGCAAACTTGCTGAGGGTGCACTCAATTCCACTGTCCTTACCACCGAAAAAGATGTTGAACGGCACTGGTCACGGTACCGACCCTTGAGGGATGCCACTCGTCACTGCTCTCAGTTTGGATGTTGAGTCATTGACAAGAAGACTGAAACCTTTTTGTTCTTACTCATTAGCAGAAGTACTATTGAAAGGCAAGAGGAAATCTGAGCAAGGGGAAGATGAAGATCTCAGAGACTCTCCCAAGAAGAAGCAGAAGATTTCAGGTAATACAAACAAAATGTAATTCCTAATTGCAAGCTCGCGGGTACTTCAGATTTCCTCTCTGTGCGAACTCTGTCCTTCGGCTGTCTTTCTACTCTATTTCTGATTCTGGCTATTTTGTTGTAAGAGTGTGTTCACTAGTTTCTGTTTTACAGTGAGAGATGATTGTTCTCATTTCAGTTGCTTAGAAGTCAAAGGGAGGGAGAAAAGAAAGTGGGAGAAGTAAAGCTTAGTTTTCTTCATTTCAGCTTCCTAGAAGATTCTGGACTAAAAAAATCAGACAATTTGCTTGTAAACATCTGGAGATTAATAGCAGTGTGGGTTCGTTAAGGAGAAATCAAACCAAACCACTAATTTTCTTTTACAGTGTTAAAAGACACAGAAGGGAAATGCTTGATATCATAGATCTTCCATGCCTTCAAGGTTTGTCATTCAGCGGTTAAGTGCAAAAGGAAGTATGCAAGTGGTGCAAGTAGGAGCAGGTAACACAGGAAAAGGCTGCATTTGTTGTCCAGTCTGGTGAGAGTGAGGTTAGGAAAGCTAAAGCCAACCTGGAGCTGAATATAGGACGACTCGTGAAAGGCAACCGAAGAGGATTCTACACATGTATGAACAGCAAAGGGAAGACTGGAGGAGAAGGTGTGAGTGTAGTGCTGGGAACTGGTAACAGATATAGTGGACAAGGCTGAAGTACTCGTCACTTCTTGTACCTCAGTCTTTATAAGTTAAAGGAAACTTTCAGAAATCCCAGGCATCGAGAGCAGTCTGGAGCAAAGAAGCCTTACACTCAGTGAAGGAGGATGAAGTTGGAGCACTTAATCAGGACATACCTAATCATTTGCCAGCAGACTTGGCTAACTGGGAAGATGCCAGTTGACTGAAGGTTTGCAATTATGGTGCCCATCCACAAGAAGTGCTCAAGGAGGATCTAAGGAACTGCACACTACAGCCTGTCAGTCTGGCTTTGGTACTGGGGAAGATCTGCCAGAGCAGATTGTCTTGAGTGTCATCACGTGACACTCGAAGACAACCTGGGGATCAGACCCACTCGGCATAGGATTATGAAAGGCAGGTCCTGTTTGACTAACCCGATCTCCTTCCGTGACAAGATGACCCACAAGTGGATGAGAGAAGGGATGGGTTTTAGTAAAGTCTTGACTCTGTTTCCCACAGTTCTTCTGGAGAAACTGCTCACAGCTTGGATGAGGTTACTCTTCCCTGGATAAAAAGTATGGATGGATGCCTGGGCCCCAAGGGTGGTGGGTCACGGAGTTACATCCAGTTGATGGTTGGTCACAAGTGGTGTTACCCAGTATTTGGGATTACAGTATTTGAGCCAATCCTGTGTAATATCTTCATCAGTGATCTGGAAGAGGGGATCGAGGGCACCTGCAGTACGTTTGCAGACAGTGCCAAGCCGGGTGGGAGTGTTAATCTGCTGGAGAGTAGGGAGGCTCCAAGAGGGTCTTGGACAGGCTGGATCAGTGGGCTGAGGTTCAGCGAGGCCAAGAACCAGATCCTGCACTGTGGTCACTCCAACCCCTGCACTGCTCCAAGCCTGGGCAGAGAGACTAGGAACTGGCTGGGAGAAAGGACCTGTGAGGAGGGGCTTGGGCACCAGGTAGGCTGTAGGGTGTGTGCCAGGGTGGCTGAGAAGGTTGTGTGTAAAATCTTAAGATACAGTAATTACAAGTATTAGCACAGCTGAAAGAAAGATCACCCTCCTAGGACACAGTTCTCCAGAAGAGGATTTGAGGCTTAGGTCAAAAGCTGAGCAGGGACCAAGAGTGTACTTGTTTTTTAAAAGGCAGATGTTGCTCAGAGGTGTTTGGTCAGAAATGTAAACTGCCAGACAGGGGAGGTAAGTGTTTTGCTCTAATACAGGATCACACTCGGAGAGCTGTTTCCAGCATTGGGCACTGAGTTCAGGGTTTGTGTGGGACTGAACAAAAAGCATACCCCATGAAAAAAAATACAGTAGGAGTTACTTAGACTAAAGAAAACAGGAATGAGCAGAGGAGTGGGATTGTTTGTTTCGCTCTCAGCAAGCCATTAGATAGGCTTAGCCATACTGTGATCAGCGGGCGCTTCAGTGGGGAGTTCCCACCTCCTGAGCTTTGTCTGTGAACAGCCGTACAGATTACACGTCTCTGAATGGGGCTGATGCCTGCAGCTGAGAATCGTTACGGCTTCTGAAAGGGAGTAGGGAACATAGTGGTGAAATACTAATTATTTTTTTAATGAGAAAGCACTGAACGTTTCTGAATGGGTAGATTAGACAGCAAGTAACAGCCTCTTGGCAAAAAATCTCTACTTTTTTGTAACAAGGCTTTTAGAATTAAGTCTTCTGGTCTTCGTTGTTTGTGTTGTAACAGGAAAAAAACAGCAATGTGGAACGCAGCAGAGCTCCAAAACAAAAGATCACTGTGTTCAGAAAGAACCGGAAACCTATGGCACAGGTATGGAGGAGAAGCAGTTGCTCGCAAATCTTTATAGAGAAGCTGAATGAGAGTCTAGGGTTTGAATCTGAATGACAGCTGTGTTTCAGGTGTTTCCATTTTCTTGGTCATTATACTGTTGACAAGGAAGGACTGGCCGGTTGTCTTCTGGCACTATGTCAGTACTGCAGAGCAAGATTGGAGGGACTGCGTGCTGCCTAATAGCGTATTTCTGCTTGATTCTACCACTGCGTAATAAAACAGTGAAGGAGGATACTTTTTAGAACTGATTAAAAGATAGTTTCATGTAAACCTCATTAAAATATTTATACATTTTTGCTCAGTAGAATATGTTTGCATGAAAAGCTCTGCAGCTTTACAGAAGTCACGTGGGTGCGGTCACGTCTGGTAACCTGGTAGCCAGAGATACCGAGTAAAATAACATTAGCCTTGACTCAGCAAGTGGAGTGCCTTGGTATGTGTAGCTCATAGCGCTCGTTAAGTACCCGAGCTTTCTGCCAAGTGGGGTTTGATTTGCAGGCTTTTTCTACAGCTGTCTCTCCATCCTGCTACTACTAGGCAAAGAGGAAAGCCTGTAATTATTTTTACAAGCAGAGTTCATGCAGATGGCTACCAAGCCACTTTCCCCCCAGAACCCATGTGGATTATGCCAAGCTTTTGCTTGGCATTTCAATAAGAGTCCAGGGACTGTAAACACCACCGCATGGGGTACATTTCCCTGGCCGTGGAATAATTTGACAGCTCTGTGGCAGTGCAGCTCTGTTCACTGTCAGTGTTGAAGCCGCTGGCTGACGTAAGTGGAGTGCTAGAGGTTTGGCTAGTAAAACTGAGCTGCGGACTTGTCTGAAACAGTTCATTCCCACATGTGACTATTCTATCAGGAAAACCCTTTTGCCAAAGAAAGTTTTACTCTGCTTGCTAAAGTGGTTCTGTAACAAGAACCATGAAGGAAACTTCTGCACTGAGCGAGGAGAACACTCTTCACAGGTACCTGTTCGGGTGAAAGAATTTTAGTTATGTGATCTCGCAAAGGGAGCGATGCGGTCACGACACATTTGAAGTTACAAGGGAGCTAAACCTGTTGAAGTGTAGTTGGATGTTGAGTTGGGTGTCGTGTGGCTGTTTCCTTCTAGAATTCATTGTCTACATCAAAGAAAAAAGATTACATGTTTGCAGTTCTATTCCCATTCTCTGTTTTGACAGGTAATATGGAAGAGCAGTGGTCTTTGGAAATTCAGGACAAAGGCCGAGTTACCTGTCCAACATGCAGGGCCGTGGCAAGAAAGACTGTAGAAGGACTGAAGAAACATATGTTGAATTGCAGGCAGGTATGAACACAAGAGATGAACAGTGTTTTCAGGCCTTGGAAGGGGCTGCCCAGAGAGGGTGCTGAATTGCTACCCGTGGAGGTGTTTCACAGTCGTGGAGGTCTGGAGCTCAGGAAGAGGGTTTAGCGGTGGCGTTGGGACAGTGTGGTTCGTGGTTGGACTTGATGAGCTTAAAGATCCTTTTCCAATGTAAACAATTCTATGATATACCTCACCGGTAGAAATGCCTGCATACCCTTCTATGTTGCATTTAAACCCAGTTTCAGCTTACGAGATATGAAAGTTCTGTTTTCCTGCTTGTTTCCCCAAAAGAGTTTCCTACTGCTTTGGTTAATTTACAGTTACGTGCACGGTGTCGTTTATTTTTAGGAAATGTTCACATGTCACCACTGTGGGAAGCAGCTGAAGTCTTTAGGAGGAATGAAATACCATGTAATGGCAGACCATAACAACCAGGTAACTGTACTGCTATGCATCTAAAAATCCTGCAGACAAGACAGCCTTTTGTTCCTTGCCTGGTGTACACAGAAGCAGAACATGTTGTGGTTTTTTGAATGTTGTAGCTGTTCAAATCTTGTCTGCCTGTACCTTTCCTGTGAGATTTGACATCTAAACAACTGAACGTAGGATGCTATCAGAGATGGTAGGCATGCTGAATCCTAGAAAGGAGATGAATCACTGTTTGGCTGATGTTACGTGACGCGTAGAAGGTATTTTCATTAGGCTTGGTACTTCATTCCTTTGTTAGAAAGTCCGAGCAGACTAGACTTCGGTTCCCTACAAATTCAAAGGTAAAAAAGCAGAAGCAGCTGTTTAGTTCTCTCTGCTATTGTATGATCACTAATGCTGCAGTCTGCTTTTCTTCTTTGCTGCCGCTGTAAAGACAGCAGTGAGTAGTTGTGAGAAATTACAAAATCTGGAAAGGTCATTTGGAAGTTTGAGTAAGGCTTAGATAACTTGCAGTTATGTTTTCACAGTTCCTAGTACTGTGGTTTCTAAACCGGCAGCTGTACTAGTAAATTAAATAGGCCAGGGAGGATGTTTTGCCACGGAGGAGTAGTAGGTCTGTCACTCAGGTCTAACTTTTTATTTTGACTAGATGTAATATTATTACAGTGTGGGGGAAATAACATACAGTTACCATGAGAGAGAGAAGAGAGTAGAACTGTAAATGCCAAGCATCCTGTGTTTTTCTTTCCTCTTCATGTTGTGCTTTAGCCAGTTGTGAAGGAAGGAGGAGAACTGGATGAGCAGTTGGAGCGAGACCGCCTTCGGAAAATTTTGAAGCGTATGAGAAAACTGAAGTGTACGAGGGAGGTAAATTGCATTGTGCCAAGTGTCCTGAATTAAACAGCAGCAGATGAATGAAATGTAAAATATTAGGAGTCCTGCTGGGTGTGCTTTGGCGCAGGCCAAAGCTGTGCTTTTAAAACTGAGTATTGAAGAAGCATAGAATAGTTTGTCTGGGAATGGACCCTTAAAGGTCATCTGGTTCAACACCTGTGCCATTGGCAGGGATGTCCTCAGCTAGATCACATTGCTCAGAGCTGAGTCCAACCTGATCTGGAATGTTTCCAGGGATGGGGCATCTGCAACTTCTCTGTACAACCTGTGCCAGTAAACCACGAGCAGACTGATCTTGCAATCGCTTGGAGAGTGTTGTTCTTCTATGCATTTTTCTTCTCCATTGACAGGGCTGCACAGGCAGCTTCACTAGTATAATGGGATACCTATATCATGTCAAAAAATGTGGGAAGGCTGCTTCTGAGCTGGAGAAAATGGCAATGAAGTGCCATCACTGTGGAAAAGCATACAAATCGAAGGCAGGCCTTGTTTACCATCTCCGATCTAAGCATGGGCCGGTAAGTGCAGATTGCCAGAGTTATCAGAATAGAGTACTGGTACTTCAGCCAGGGAGGGTTTTTTTCTGCTGCTTGGGTGAGTAATTAGGCAGAGCAAATCATTGCATTGTTCTATCTCTCTGGAGCATATTGTCCTTGATACTTTCATTGTAGCAGCAGCAGCTAATGCTGTTCTGTGACTAGGATGAAGTTTTTACTGATAAATCTCAATGGCATCAGTAAACCATCCCTGGCCTGACTTCTGCTCTGTGGAAGGACAAAGGTGTCTCACGTAACTTTTGAGATGTTTTTCTTTGCTCTCGAAAAACTGAGCCTTGAGGCAGAGCAGAGCATGCAATACTGTGCTTGTTGTCCATGAGGGTTTTACAGCACATAGTGTGATAAAATTCCAAGCTGTTACGGGTTAGAGTGAGGGTCTAAATTGGTTTGGGTTGATGACTGCAATTCAAGCACAGCGACCACCTCTCACCGAGAGTTAAACAGGAACTGAAGCAACGTGCTAAAAAGACAACCATTTATTGAACCCATCACCAATAAGAAAAGGAAAAATCCCCGAATGAGTAAAACAATCGAAAAGATAGAACAGAAACAATACCTTTACACATACACTGAGAGAAATGGGCGACAGCTAACACATTGGGTTTCGGCTTCAAAGGAGAGCCCTGGGAAAAGAAAGGGAATTCAGCCATCCCCTCCATCCACAGAACTCAGTAGGGCTCCTGAGGCCGAATTACATTGTGATGCTTGTGGAAAAGTCCCTTTTCTGATCCTCTTGCAGATGTCACCCCCCTGGGACGTTGCAGGCTTGCTTATGACTCCTCTTGTCTTGGGAGTTTTTCATGGTGGGACTAGGGCCAGCAGATACTTAACTTCAGGCCGTAACAGCATCTCAGATAGGAATACAGCAGATCCTCAGTCTCTCTGTTTGCCAAAGGTTTAGGAGATCGATACTTATGATCTCTCTGTTATCAGAGGCTTCTCTCAGGCTCTCAGTGGCAGAGCATACAGAATCTTGGTGGGGACAGAGGCAACATGGCATTGGAGACGTGGGGTCATGCCTGTTGTGGTAGATAGGCCTTCTGCAGGGCCGTCCCTCTCTTTGCTTCTCCTCTGTGGTTAAGGCTCCAATGGAGGTAGATGGTTAATAGCTCACTGCTGTCTGGCATCTTCAAAGGTGATCATGCTGGAGAAGTCCGTAGGAGTTGCTCTCTCCAGCCTGCTGCCAGGAACTGGGACGAGCTGGTGCTGGCTTTCTGCGTTTGAGCCCTCAGAGAAAGAGGGGAGAGCTGCAGTTTTGCCTCCACCAAAGGGGGCTGCAGGTGTGGACAGCAGCTCATCTCTTCGGCCCACTGCCAGGCGCCGGGATGAGCTTGCACTGGTCACAGTACAACAGTTCCGCTCTCTCTGAGTTTGAGCTCTCAGGCGAAGCCATGGCTGCTGGGCCAAGAGCTGTAGTTGCCCCCACCCCTGAGTGGCAGATCTGCAGCCAGTCTAAGTTTCTTCTGTGTTCCACCCCTTTGGTGGCAGGTAGGCTGAAACGCTTTGCTCGCCACCCCCCGCCCCAGCCCTGGGAGGGGCTGGGGGAGAGCTGTCTTGCAGAGTAGCTCTCTGTCTTGCAAGATGTTCTGGAGAAGGGAGGAAAATGGGAAGTACATTCTGATTTATAGACTCTGTCCACCGATCACCTGTAGAGTCAGGACACTGACGCGGGGGAAAGCTGCTGGGAAAGCTACCCCTAGTTTCAAAATAAAATGCTCTTTCAGCATAAAAGCACCAAAATTAACACTTGAAAATCTGATAATTTTCAAANAAGGTTTAGGAGATCGATACTTATGATCTCTCTGTTATCAGAGGCTTCTCTCAGGCTCTCAGTGGCAGAGCATACAGAATCTTGGTGGGGACAGAGGCAACATGGCATTGGAGACGTGGGGTCATGCCTGTTGTGGTAGATAGGCCTTCTGCAGGGCCGTCCCTCTCTTTGCTTCTCCTCTGTGGTTAAGGCTCCAATGGAGGTAGATGGTTAATAGCTCACTGCTGTCTGGCATCTTCAAAGGTGATCATGCTGGAGAAGTCCGTAGGAGGTGCTCTCTCCAGCCTGCTGCCAGGAACTGGGACGAGCTGGTGCTGGCTTTCTGCGTTTGAGCCCTCAGAGAAAGAGGGGAGAGCTGCAGTTTTGCCTCCACCAAAGGGGGCTGCAGGTGTGGACAGCAGCTCATCTCTTCGGCCCACTGCCAGGCGCCGGGATGAGCTTGCACTGGTCACAGTACAACAGTTCCGCTCTCTCTGAGTTTGAGCTCTCAGGCGAAGCCATGGCTGCTGGGCCAAGAGCTGTAGTTGCCCCCACCCCTGAGTGGCAGATCTGCAGCCAGTCTAAGTTTCTTCTGTGTTCCACCCCTTTGGTGGCAGGTAGGCTGAAACGCTTTGCCCGCCCCCCCCCGCCCCAGCCCTGGGAGGGGCTGGGGGAGAGCTGTCTTGCAGAGTAGCTCTCTGTCTTGCAAGATGTTCTGGAGAAGGGAGGAAAATGGGAAGTACATTCTGATTTATAGACTCTGTCCACCGATCACCTGTAGAGTCAGGACACTGACGCGGGGGAAAGCTGCTGGGAAAGCTACCCCTAGTTTCAAAATAAAATGCTCTTTCAGCATAAAAGCACCAAAATTAACACTTGAAAATCTGATAATTTTCAAACTGCAACAGAAGACCAGTAGCAGCATGAAACTCTCCCAAAGTAGATCTGGGAGTCTGTCTTGCTTTGATCCTACATCTGTGACAGCAAACGACAGCCACAGCAGCATGTTTGTGAGGGGTTTAGCAGCATCTCTATTCACTGTATTTAGTATAACTGAAATATGAAGTAATGAAGGAAGAGCCTTACCTTCTTTGGCTCTATTGCAGGTCACTTTCCTCCATGAGGAGAGAAGAGCAGAGAGCCTGAAGGAGATAAAACGGGAACCAAACAACACAGGCAGAGTTCAGAGGAGATCTGCGAAAGTGGCAATCTACTATCTCCATGAGCTTGCTGGAGAAGAGCTAGCCAAAGAGTGGCCCAAGAGAAAAGTTGTGCAGGACTTGATTCCCGATGACCGGAAGGTACGAGGCCATTGAAGGGCTGTATGGGGTGTGAGTCTTGCATCGGCATTCACACGATGTTGCTGGTATTTAGTGGCACGTGGAAAGCAATACTAAAGAAGTAATACCTTGTGGAGGGAGCCGGGTTTTGCTCTCTCTGGTCTTAGATAGTGGTGCTGCTACAGTAGCAGCTGCTGTGCTGTATTTTACCCAGGCAGGCTGTAATGACTTCCAGGTCCTATTTTGGACTCCATAGGCTGCAGATCACTGCTGCTGTACTGTCATGCTTCATAGTTTTTCAGAGTTTCCAGGAGCACCTTTTAGGCTGCTAGGGAAGCCCACGGGAAAAGGATGATTTGTGATTCTAATGGGTAAGCACAGTCAGAGGAATTGTGCAAGCAAGGTTATGGAGGTTTTGGATTCTGATATTGTGAAGCTTTTACAGATTCAGCTATAATTGTAGAGTCAGACAGGGAAAGATGGTCTACTGAAATAGAGTTTGTCTATTAGAGTAGGAGAAGAGGTAGCACTTCTGTCTCATAGCTTGGGAGAGAAAGGGACATGCTTGGCACCATGTGTAAAATGCTTGCAGCTCTGAAATCCTTGTCTTTATCCCAGCTGAAATACACTCGTCCTGGACTGCCCACGTTTAGTCAGGATGTGCTGTGCAAATGGAAAACAGAGATAAAGATGTACCGAAGAGTCCACTGCCCAAATCAGGTAATCCTTAAGTGTTTCTGAAGGGGACAGATTTCAGGTCTGTATGAGCCAAGAGCTTTCCGCAACGTGTGAAACGAGCTGCCAGATGGTCAAGGGTCAGTGGTGGCTTCCACGTGGCTTTAGGGTAGAAACAATACCTTCTCCCTGCCCCACTCCCAGCACTCTCTCCCTGACCTTCAGGCTTGAGTCATTATCACATAGAAGAACTACACTGTAACACAGATGGACTGTGCCAGTAAGCAGTTTCCTGTTTCACCCAGCAGAAATACCTCTTGAACCCAATACCTGTTTCAGGGACTGGGCTGTCAGATGAATGTGATCTGAGACTAAAGCTCCACATATAAAGCTGTCCTTTAACTGGGGCTGTTGTCTCGAATGCAGCGCTTCTACTTGGTGCCACTAGGCACACGCGTGGAGCAGGAGAGGTGCGAGTGTCTTGCGCTTGTCCCTGTGTTTTACTTGAAATGAATCTCTGTTGTGCTTTAGACAAAATGCAGATTGTGTCGTCCTGCTGAGACTTTTGCTGTAGTGGTGATGGGAGTTCATTAGGTACAAATGTGTGCTCAGAAACTGGAAGTACTTGACCTACTGAAATCTTCAGACTCTTTTAACAGTCCTTTTACCAGCAACACTCTGGCTTAGTTGGACTCAGTATGTGTCTCTTTCTACCTCTCTTAGGCCGTCTGGAATTGTCTTCCAGAGAATAAGACTGTCTTGCAAGAGAAGTGGTTTCTTACTAGAGTTTTCTGACATGCACTTTTCTGACTTTTTCAGGGTTGTGAATCCGTATACGGCAGTGTCTCAGGACTCAAGTCTCACCTCGGCACATGTACCTTGGTTGGTAGCCTTCCTGTGCTCACTGTCTGTGACTGTTCCCATCTCTCAGATAGCTCCTTGTTCAAGCTGTTGTCGTGCCATTTGCTGCTCTGAGATCCTCCCAGTTTGGGTGCTTCCCTGTGTGTTAATGGGGTTGCCATTGCAAGCACTGCTCAAGGCAAGGAGGAAACATCTTAATGGCATGCATTTCAGTGAAACTGTCACCCTACCTGTAGATTCACAGCTACAAGAGCCCTTTTTCCAGGCACAGTGCTGGAGACCTCATAACGTTTCACAGAGCAGTCCTGTGCTTTGTGGGCATAACTGGGCAAGTATGTGAGTGCTCCTGCAGCTAAAGCATTGTCTGGTGTGAATGACTTTCTGCTTCTTCCCGTGGGTTATATGAGCAAGATCCAAATAAAATGCCAACAAGGAGGGTCTGGTTGAAGCAGTGAAGGCTGAGGGCAGCCTTGGTTGCAGTGACCATGAAATGGTGGGAGTTCAGGGTCTCATGTGGTAGGAACAGAACACCTAGCAGAGTCACAACCCTGGACTTCAGGAGGGACAACTTTGGCCGTTTCAAGCAATTGCTGGGGGAAATCCCATGGGACAGGGTACTGGCAGGGAAAGGGGCCCAAGAGAGCTGGTTATTGTTCAAAGACCACTCTGAAGAATAACATGAGTGCATCTCCCTGCAGGGAAGAAGTCAAGGAAGGG
>VZRI01012900.1:0-35952 GCA_013397515.1 Upupa epops
CAGCCCCAGGGACCAGTATAGGGACATGTTAGAGTGCAGTGTAGGAAAAAGGGACCGGGGGTCCTAGTGGACAGCAGGATGACTCTGGGCCAGCAATGTGCTCTTGTGGCCAAGAAGGCCAACAGCATCGGGGGGGGGGGGGAGAGAAGGGGGGTTGGGTTAGCAGAACGAGTCTTGCATCTGGGCAAGAACAACCTCAGCGGCCAGTGTAGACTGGGGACTGCCCTGTTGGAGAGCAGTGTAGAAAAAAAGGAGAGTGGACAGCAGGATGACTATGAGCCAGCAATATGCTTTTCTGGCCAAGAAGGCCAGCAGCATCCTGGGGGGAATCAGAATTTTTTCCTCCAAAAAATAAGACCCTTCAGAGGTCTGCTAAGAGAGTAATAAAACCTATGTCCTGAGTTGCCATTGAGTTCCACTAGTTTGACAAATTTAAATAAATCTAAGTAGTAGCCCAAGGCAAATTTCTTTACAGAGATTAGGCAGTACAACCACAGCCTGTTTCAATCTTAACCATTATTTCACAGTTTCTAGGTAATGTTTTCTATATTTTGTAAGACAGATTTGGATATCTTAGGCAATAAGCTTCTACTACAAAGTGACAGGCAGCTCTTCAGGTCCTTAAAAATGCTCACATAATTTTCAATGGGAATAAAAGCAGAAGTAACCTCCCAAGCTATCTAACAGCACTCCCACTGCATTTTTTAAGAGACAGAAAGGTAATAAATGGCTAATATAGCATTTTCAAATATACTGACACCACTGTAAGTAGTATAGTCAAGACCACAGGATCTCAGGTCTCCCATTAGAACTCCAACTTGGGTGCAACTAGCTCCTCTAAACACTAGTTTCAATCCTTTCACTGCAATTTATTTAACTTCTGAAGACCATTCAGTGCAATCTTATACTACTACCTACATATATTTGTACTACATTTCTCTTTTGTAAATGCAAATCATTTCCTAGGAAAATTGTCTAGGGATACCATTAACAGCTGTTTTTGAGCACTTTGCAATTTCAAACTTTCCAATATCTCCAAACTGCAAGATGTTTCTGATTCTTCCATGTGTTTTATTAGTATCTGCCATGGTCTACATGAAAACTGAATCTAAGCAATCCTCTACAGTTATGTGGCTGAAGCCTGTGCTTTTAGCCAGAAGGAAAGGAGGTTCAGGTGAAACCTTCTAGCACTCTACAACTACCTCAAAGAAAGGAGATTATAGCAAGGTGGAGTTGGTCTCTTCTCCCAAATAACAAGCAATACGACAAGAGGAAATGTCCTCAAGTTGTGCCGGGGAGGTTTACGTTAGAAAATCTTCCCCTAAATGGTTGTCAAGCCCTGGTACAGGATGCCCACAGCAGTGGTGGAGTCCCAATCCCTAGAGGGATTTAAAAGATGTAGAGATGTGGTGTTGAGAGACATGGTTTCATGCCTGGACTTTATGATTTTAAAAGGTCTCTTCCAACCAAATAGATTCTGTGATTCAGAAATACAAAATTCTCTTTTTAGCTTCTCTCAGGAACAAAGGAATCCTCATTTTCTTTAACAATCTTGTTGCCTTTTTGAGTGAA
Organism: Upupa epops; assembly: GCA_013397515.1. Taxonomy (NCBI): domain Eukaryota; kingdom Metazoa; phylum Chordata; class Aves; order Bucerotiformes; family Upupidae; genus Upupa; species Upupa epops. The sequence continues at coordinate 1,573 of VZRI01012900.1, forward strand.
CACTTCTTAACTCACAAACCATTGGTTTAAAGCACTTAAAAACTTACAAAAGTAGAAAATACTTTCAAATCGTCATGTATTTCTGTTAGATACTCAAGTGTTCTTTCACTACCTACACTATTTACTCATGAATTTAGGAAGTTATTTTAATTCCTAAATTATGAAAGATATTTGAAGACCTGCTTAATTGGCACCTAAGAAAGGTTAGCAACTACAATGCGTCTGCTTCAGCATCCTTTTTGAATGTAGGTAAACATTCTCTTACTAGAAGCACCACTGCTTCTTCATGTGAACATGTGAACAGCAATATTCCGAGGTCTTCACACTGTTTTCCTGGCTGTTTCTAAAGCCTTAACCATTCAGTGTAAAGGGTTTCCTTGTGTCCCAAGCTCCCATCTTCCTCAGGTAGCATTTAGCAAAAAGCTAAAAAGCAAAAAACTTCCTACAGCACAAAGAAACACCACCAAGTTCCATCTGGAAATATCCTTGCACTCCTTTTAAGTCCTTTCTTGCCTAAGATTTTGCAAGCATTAGTGTAAGACAACATGAATTTATCAGAAAGAAAATGAAGCCTATTTGTAACTGGGAGGAGAAAGAAGTAGAATAAAAATGTCATAACTAACATTAACAAACTTCTTCTCTGCTTGTCATCTGAGTTAAACTGAATTTCAGCTGTTCTGTCATCTCAAGTCTGAAGGAAATACCGTAGCAATAGAAAAAGAAAGTAGTAGAGATACTGGACAAAAAGAATTTATTCTGAGTAAGTACTGAGACAATGAAGAAGAGAGTACTGCTTGGAAAGCAACCACAAATAGTTTTCTTACAGTGAGCATAATGAAAGCACTGGCCCAGGTTCTCCAGATTGGTAACAGATGCCTCATCCTGGGAACATCTCAGGGCAGGCTGGATGGGGCTCTGAGCAACCTGCTCTAGTTGGAGATGTCTCTGCTGTCTGCAGGGGGTTTGGACTAGTAGACCTTGAAATGTTCCTCCTAACCAAAACCATTTTGTGATTCTATTCTATGATTCAATTCAAGAAATAACTGGAGTAATGGTGCCTACTGGTCTGACAAAAAAAAAAACCACAAAAGCAACCAAAAGCAGTTTATTTCTTTAGATGCTTTTTACAGTAAACTTTGGAATTTTCTTTTCAAAAGCTCATGCCAGTTAAGAGTAGACTGCACAAGCTAGCAATTTAATAAAAATACTTGGATGTGTTGGAATCAAATAAATCACTTGTATACAAATCCAAGTACAAAACCTGAAGATCCAACTGAAAACACCCCTCCAGTTCCTCTTAATGCTGGTAATTCCGTGTATTTTAAGCATAAATTTCCTTAGTCTTAAAAGTCAATCCATTCACATTTACCATTAAATAGCTTAATTTGTAAAATCTTTATTACTTCACTGCTGGTAAAAACGTGTACAAATTAATAAACCTGCACAAGTTACTATGTTGTCGCCTAGTTATTAATCTGAAGGCAGCACATCAATATGCTCTAGTTTGGTAGGCTTTCGCCTCCCTTTGATTACACTGTCAAGGTGTTGTGCTTACAAAAGTATCTACATGAACCACATTTTGCTGAAGATACTTCTACTAATTTGGCACAAAATCATTTTGCAGTGTACATAATGTCCTCCCAGCACAAAACCAGGTGATAGTCTTTATACAGCATTAGTTAGCAATTTTACTGCAGCCATTCCAGTAAATGATGACTGAAAAAGAAGTTCCCAAGTTCTGAAGTTCACAATTTCCCTTACAAAAGGGTATAGAAAAACCTATTTCATCTGATGAACACAATTTTTGTAACATCAATACTCTGTGAGTCATCAGTCCATGCAACAGTACCCTTCAGTCACCACAGTGAATTATCTTATACTGATTCATCTCTCTTCATTTTGCCTTGTCAAAACATTGTTTAACACAGCAAGGCCACCTCTTGTTCTGACTTAGCCAATGTCACTGTTATTTTTTCACGATCACTAGTTACTTACTGAAGTGCTAGAGAGTGCAGAACAAAGTTAAGCATAAAGTATCTATTGCTTCACTTCAGTACTTACAAATGCCCACTAAAGAAAGTTAAAGCTACAAAAAACATTGGTTGTCAGTAGCGCTAAAGAGTTTGGAGAGAGTTGGATAAAACCAAGAACTGACACCTTCCACACTCAAGAAAATAAACACCTTTTTGCAGCACAACTGTGACCAAAATGGCCTAACCACAAAAAGAAACCTGAACAATCACAGAAGCAACTGTGATGGAAGAATTTGCCAAGTGGAAGATGCAGTGAAGTGTGGTAGGGCACAGAAGACAGTGATCACAGGAACTTGTCAGATATTAGCTAAACACAAGTTTTTTATATGCAAAATTGTTTTAAAATTCCCTTTTCTCTGCTGGATGCATGCAGATTTGCCAGGAGAGAAGGATCAGCAATACAGCAGTGGTCTAAGTGCCTACTCAGCCAGTGAATTTGTCAAATCTTATTTATATAACTTCTATTTAATCTACAAAGTACTAGACTTCATTTACTTCTTACTATCTACAATCTTCTTTTTTCACTAGGCATTCTACTCTTCTTCCTCTGTCATCTCAAGCCAGCCTGTCATCTACCTTCACTATCACAACTATCCTGCTACGATTTTGCAACACAAATACTTATATCTCAAAGTTTAAGGTCCATACAATTTGATAGGACAGAGATAATAATATAACAGGATTCACACAGAAAATATTTAAAATACTAGAATCTTAATGGTAGCCCAAGACACAGCTATAATGGAATACAGAATATAAGGGATCCCTATAAACAGAAGTTAACAACTTAAGCTAGCGAGAAATTCTTAGACCTGGGAATAGTACTAATGCCACCTATACAATGCTGTCAGGCTGTGGTTCGTTATTCTATTTTCCAGTAAGAATTCATCTAGCTAGTGCATAAGTAATTTTTTTGTCACCTATCCTGGAAAAGGAGAAAAAGTTAAGCTGCCTCTAGATCATTTAGGCCTTGATAAGATCTGTGTTTGCCAAGTGCATCTGAGAGACACACTACTGACAGGGTTAGAAGTTATTCCATGTGCTTCTGGTTCCCTTTCTCTTCCTGATGGAAAACTACACAAGGTTTCTGGAGCTTAGCATGTGTTGTACCACAAGCTTTTGTTATTTAATAATACAGTTAAGAAAAAAAATCACTGATTGAAAAAGGGTGATAAGCTCCCAGTGCTACTTTTTGTAGAACTTCATTCTGTTCAGCCCCTGTCTCCTGCAAACACTTCCAAGTATTTCCATCAATCAAAGTTTTTCTTTGAATTAGCAGAATCTAAACATTCTGAAGGACACCTGAAAAACACCTCTTAGGAAGGGAAGATTGTCATTTGCTAACGGTCAGTTGCATACACTGATAAATTTAAGCCCTATGGAAATAAAAACAGATTAAATCAGAACTGTGTCAATATCTGCTAAAACTCAAATTTGAAGAAAACTGTGACTCTGCACTCTTTCCAGCAATAGCTGTTGTTGTACCTAATCCTGGCGCCACAAGTTTGAAAAGTCCAGAAATATTATTTATTCTAATAACTAAGTTAATTAAAAGAGCATTATGGTTTAAAAATACCTGTTTCATGCTGGTGAATTACTATGTTAATGCTTTTTAAACAGACCAGTCTACTGCATTTTTCAAAAAAATATCCCAAAAACCTCACAAACAAGGCGATGTAAATGGTTAAGTGTAGCCCAAAAGCCAACTGAGACTATCAGGAATCAAATTAGGAGGAATTCCAGAGTGAGAGTTCTCTAGGTGCAAACATCTAGCAGCAACAAGCTTGCATTAGATCAAGGGAAAACAAAGACTTCCTGCTCCTGCTTCAGGAGTGACTTTGGGTATCAGTTTGTCTGCTAAGAACTTAAAAGGTCAGGAATTTTACTGTGTACATGCGTAACACAAGACAAGTACAGTCTCTGCAGTTCTGTCAATACATAAGACAAATTTCTTTGTGATTGTTACTTAGTAAATGAAAATGTAGACAAAAAATAGAAAAGATGCTCAAAACTAAGAATTTGCTTTCTTCAGATACTGTTTCTGGAGAAATTAAAGGAAGGTAACAATCTTCACTGAGCTTCTATCTCTGGAAACAGTGAATATTCTTTCCAGACGTAGAAATTCCTACTAAATACAAATTATACATCAACATTTGAAATTATGAACTCAATTCTGTTAAACACATAACGGTAAATAACACGTTAATTTACAAGTATTTTTCCCCAGTGATTCTAAATTTCTTTTCCTAACCATGTCTCCATAGGAAGGACCCAACAGCACATCCAGAGCATGGAGGTCTGCAGCAGGGTATCATGTCAGTATGAATTTGAAGACAGTCAAGAACCTAGTCAGGTGAAGGGAGAAATTCACCGCTGCTCCTGCTGCCACTCCCCTAAACTACCAGACCCTGCACTGCACCTGGTGCTTAGCAGCATCTGTGGACTGAATCTATCTGTGCAAAAAACAAATGCTCATCCCTAATCCTATACGATCTTTCCAGCCTCATAGTTTCATTGCCATTCTCTGAAGAATGCAGACCTTTTTTTTTCCTCCTTTCACTTGTGTGACTTGTTGCAAAGTAAAAAACCAGATTCAAACCTCCTAGCCTTCATCAGTTTCAAAAATGCTGCAGTTCCTGGACTGCCAAGCCAAAATGTCTTCATGGCACAACAGAGCTGAAGGCCATCTAGTTATAGTTAAACCACCTACCATTACAGGCTTTTGTTCCTCCATGTCCAAATATTTTTTCAAACCCTACCTGATAAAATACTGAGCAGCCCGTATTTTCCTTGTACCTGACAAACTGCAGATCTGTTGGATACTAATGGTCTTGCACCATGATTTATAGGAGATTTTATATTTCAAGTTCTAGAAGGACAAAACCCCACTGGATCCAGGACAGTTCTTAAGGAAAAGCATAACAAATACAGGCAGACACTGAAAAAAAATATTGTGAGTATGTACTCCAGTTCCAGCTAAACTAAAGCACTGGCACTCTCCTTCACCCATCTCCCATCAAACCAACCCAGCTCTGAGCCCATCTGGCTGGAACACTAATCCAATTCAACTATCTAAACAGCTTTAGGAAAAAAAACCCCTAGCTTCCATGTTAAATTGCTGCCACTGTTACCACAGAATCATATGGGCAACAGATGTAGTTCTAGAGAAAAGCTTAGGCACAAGAATTCCCCTTTTGGTCAATGGCTGCTTCTGTAGTTCAGCACTCTACCCAGTGTTGAGGCAGGCCCCTTCCAGCTCCCTTTAGAGCAGCAGCTAGAGAGCAGAGAAGCATGGCAAACACAATCTGCCCATTGTGAAAACTCAGACTCTCTTGTGCACAAGATGGAAAATGAAAGAATGAGCTCCCACAGCAGCAGAAGGTTGTCCTCAAAGAGCATCAGAAAATCACTACACAAAGAATAATAGGACAGAAAGGGAAGTAGCAAAATCCTCGTGTCACATTCTCTTAAAGCAGGAAGGACAGAACTAGCTGAACTGATAGGACCCACATATACATATGGACACCCTTTACACTTCAGCAGCAGTCTGTTAAGTGTAATTGGCAGTTTCTGATTTTAAGAATAAGGAAATGTTACTCATAAATTTATTCAGAAGTAGTTGTTTACATTGAAAGATCTAACCAAAATCTCACCTCTTTTAGCTTAAAACCCTTGTCCTATCATTAGAGTCCCTTGCAAAAAGTCACTCCAGCTTTCCTGCAGGTCACCTTCGGTTACTAGAAGGCTGCTCTAAGGTCCCCTTGGAGCTTTCTCTTCCTCAGGCTGAACAATCCTACTTCCCTCAGTCTGTCTTCAAGGGAGAGGGGCTCCAGCCCTCTGATCATTTTTGTGGCCTCCTCCAGACTTGCTCCAATGGTTCCAGGTCCTTCTTATATTGGGTTCTCCAGAAAAACAAAACACACAAAAAATTCCAAGGTGGTTTAAAACAGGTTATTGAAAAAGAGTGGCCAAAATGCACCTGTTAGGAGACAAGCTTAGCAATGCCGCGTTTTTCAGCAAGACTTCAGGGAGGACCTAGGTCCTCATCCTGTTGAAAACTGCTGGAGAAACAAGTGGTAATGCAGCAGTATAAGGAAGGATACAATGATGATTGGGTCCCCCAAAATTCTGCATTGCAGAACTGCTTTCTTCAACCTTAGCACAGGAAAATCACACACACTTCTTACTACAAATCTGTGTCTACAATCATCACTTCAAGAAAACTTGGTAGACTGCAACAAGTTTATGCTTCCTTGAGAACTACAAATCTTGTGCCAAGAAACTGTTAAATGCTTTCACACTCATTCCAAGGTAAATATTCAGAGTCTTTATAACCAAATTACTGCCATTTAATCAGCAAGACTGAAATATTTTGCCTCTGAATTTGCATTCAGCTATAAAAATAAGAAATATTTCTTCCACTGACAGAAGTGAGTGATACATCTCTGAGTATGTCTTGGTTTGGGAAGACAGNCCGGTATCTCAGCAAACTTCAATCTCTGCATCCTGGTGTTCGTCAGTCAAAAAAACTTCCCAGAATCTTCTGTCAGTGAAATTGGATTTCAGAAGACTAGCTTATTTTTAAAACAAACAAACAAAACCCCCGCACCAAACCATACCTCACAATCCAGCAGAATTTTAACTAGCTAATGAAGACTAAATTCACTTCACATTCTCCTGACTGGCAGAGTCTGATTTAGGTTGGAGAGAAGATAGGGAGGTAGAACATTAATTTTACAAAGGCTTGATTACTCTTTAAATACATGCATTTATGATTTGACAGGAAGCTTACTTCTGCATGAGAACACCTGGAAGAAAATGTATTTCCTTTAACTGTCTAGAAGTATACGTTGCCATCATACTCCAACTGCTCACCAGGATTTAATCTTCCTTGCCAAAGCAACACGCAAAAATAATGGGGACCAGCCCTCTGCTACAGAACAGCTCAAGCGGGAAGTAATGGCTCAAGTTCAGTCCCCCACTCCTGCAGGTAGAGCTACAGCAGACTGCTTGGGACCACATCTAAATAAACCCTAAAGGATTTTCTGACAAGCACTACTCAGTCTTAGCTAGATAAACCCCAGCATTTTACAGTTACTGTTGCCATTCAGACTAGCAGTGAATGACGGTTATCTCCCAGGAATATAGTGAGTTGCCACCCATTTTCTAACTCAATCTCTAACAAGTACAGCCAACCATTCAATGCAGAATTGGTTTCAAAAATTATGGAGTATTTTACATTCTTCTACTTAAACACAGGGAAAAGAATAATTTAAGCACTGCTTAACTACAGCAAAAAGCCAAAAGACAAAAAAACCCAAACCACCCAACTGGTTGAGTCTGAAATTCTGCTTTGAATAGAAAGAAAAATGATAACCTACTACACCTGGTTGTCTTGGTCACACATTTTTTTTTCCTCAAAGTAGTAAAGATAACATGGTAGAATTAGTCATGATCTTGTAAGGCTCAAGCACATCACCATCACTCTCAAGTTGGAAGCCACAGATGTCAAAATAAGAAAGACTGGATGCTCTTACTTCTTCTGCAGATTCTTAATGCTCACAGAACTGCTTCCATTAGAAGCAGCTAAAAATAAAAAGTGTAAGGAAGCTCTCAACTGTGAGAAGACACCTTACTCATCATCTTCCACTTCCCCAAGAGAAGGAGGCAGGGACAGAATGACACTGATGGAAAATAAATATAACAGGGCAGTCAGAATCGAAGTAAAAGCAAAGGTGAACTGCAGATTAAAGCAATGATCCATCACACTATTTCACTGCTACAAGAAAACTTTTCAGCGTGGCTAAGCTTAAAGCCAATACAATGAGAGCCCTTAAACCAGCTTCTCATTACCTTCCAAAACAGAAGAGAGGAAAAAAATTACACACTGATCATCTCAACTATGGTAAAATACCTCCTGTACATTTCAGACAGGATAGCTCAACATCAAGAGCCACCATTAGCAACAGACACAACGACCTCTACAGACTAGCCCAAGCTTTACCATGGCTGATACAAAGAATGGAGGGGAGTAAAAACACGTAAGAACAACATAACCACAGAATGGTAAGGGTTGGAAGGGATCTCTGAAAATCTAGTCTAACCCCCAAGAGCTACTCAGTGCCAATAACCTGGCTTAACAGAATTACTCCTGCAGTAGCAATGCCTCTCTCCTCCACCTCTCCTTACTTCTCTTGCTCTACCAGGACACCAGTTCATAGTTAGCGCAAAATACAGTACTTCAACATCATACAGTATTTAAAACATGCTGTGGCACAACAGATCGAAGCATTCCACAGACCAGGTATCTGTCTACCAGACATCTAGCTGGACCGTCTTTATCTCGACGGACATGTGGTCTTCAAAGGAATTCATGTCTGTTCCATCCTTCACATAGAACACACTATCTAAAATGCCAAGCTTTCCACTAAAACTTGACTAGGCTCAGAAGGAACTCTGGAGTGACATGTTAAGAAATGAACAACACAACAACCCAAATAAACAGCAAAATTAAGACAGTAAATTACACAACAATGCATTTCTATCTTACGTGTAATTCTGTGGCCTCTTTGAAGAAAGCCATCAAGAGCATCATTTCCCATCTGGCAATCAGTGAGGTAATGTAATTGATTTGAACTACAAAATAATACCTTCAGCCTCTTTGCAGTAGGTAATCTCTGATAAAGAGTTACAAACAAGTTCCAAATTGAGATTGGCATACAATTCCTAGGAAACAGGATAAACATCATATCTATAAATTTAACATTTAAACTCATAAAAAATTCAGATACAAAAAACCCAGTTTTGCAACAGGCACACGCCAGTTAAACAGCCACCTGCAAACCCGTGAAGCCACAATTTTCCTTCCTCAGCTTTTATGTAACATTCACTGAATCCAAATCATATGTCGTGCATACAAATGTCCCAGTCTAACCAGAAACCACACAGAAGCATGTATAAGATAAAGAAAATGTGGGCAAGAGCAACCTCAAGTACCAGTTAAGGCTGGGGACTGACCTGTTGGACAGCAGTGTAGGAGAAAGGGACCTGGGGGTCCTAGTGGACAGCAGGATGACTATGAGCCAGCAATGTGCTCTTGTGGCAAAGAGGGCCAACAGCATCCTGGGGGGGATCAGAAGGGGGGTGGTTAGCAGATCGAGGGAGGTTCTTATCCCCCTCTACTCTGCACTAGTGAGACCACATCTGGAGTACTGCATCCAGTTCTGGGCCCCTCAGTTCAAGAAGGACACAGAGCTGCTGGAAGGTGTCCAGCGTAGAGCAACAAAGATGATGAAGGAAGTAAAACACCTCCCTTATGAGGAAAGGCTGAGGGAGCAGGGTCTCTACCTTGGAGAAGAGGAGGCTGAGGGGTGACATCATTAACGTTTATAAATATGTGAGGGGTGGGTGTCAGGAGGATGGAACCAGGCTCTTCTAAAGATCATCTAGTGTTAGGACAAGGGGCAGTGGGTGCAAGCTGGAACACAGGAGGTTCCGTATAAATATCAGAAGAAACTTCTTCTCAGCGAGGGTAATGCAGCACTGGAACAGGCTGCCCAGGGGGGTTGTGGAGTCTCTTTCTCTGGAGATGTTCAAGACCTATCTGGATGTGTTCCTGTGCGACTTGGCTTAGGTGATCCTGCTGTGGCAGAGAGATTGGACTAGATGATCTGTCAAGGTCCCTTCCAATCCCTAATGATTCTATGAAAATAAACAAGTGTTCTCCTAAGACCTTGAACTACTGGCTGAGGGGACTGTGAACACAAGTAACTCTAAGTCTAAGCCACATCAGCTAACACCAAGAGGATGACCCTTGCTGCAACAGGGGCATATCATACAGTATTATCTTTATTGTCTCCTACATATATATAGTCCTTAGATTAGAAAGGAAGATGAAAGGCATCTTTCTGCAGAGGTGACTTGGAAGAAGGAAAAACTGAGCCAATTCCACATCCTCTGGTCCTATGCAAGTAGAAGTTTTAAGTTGCTGAAACAGTGGCAATATAGTGCTTAGCGCTCTTCAAAAGAGATCTTTACATGCCAAGTTTTATTACTGCCAGAGGAAGCATTCCATGACATCTCAAGCTCTTCTCTGTCTTACAGAAGACATACGTCTTGTCACAGAGGACAGCAGATTATGAACTAGGAAAACTCTGGAAAGGACAAAGATTAGGAGCCTTGTGCACAAGGAAACAGCCAAGAGTTGTTTCAAGGCACAGCTTTGAAATAAAATGTGGGGTTTATGAATGCAGGAATTACGCAACTAATATTTGTGTCTAAATGAGACTCGCTCTTCAAAACAATCTCATCTTAAAGAAAATTAGCGTTCAGTTCAAGTACTTTTAGACACATAAAAATTCACACAAATCTATCACACACTTAGAAAACAGATAAAGACCTTAAAAAAGAACATGGATGTTTCTCCTACAAAACCTCCATCACAGATTTTATTTAAGAGGGTTTACAGTCTTATTTCCCTTGCAGAGAACAAAAGGGAAAACGCATTCTAGACCCATTGAAAACTGAAGCCCTGGACTTGCACAGAATGTCTTTCATGCTTTTATGGGAGATCCTGCCAGAGTTGATAAGGGAATTCCACATCTTTCCATTACATCTAAAAGTTGCAGAATCTTACAGTCCTAAGGTAAGCAAGCTTATTCTACAGATCAATGAGCTACAGTTCAACTTAGCTGCTAACCATCTCCTCAAAACCGTCTTTATCTCCCAGAAACGTTGCGGCAGATCTTAGTTTCTATCAGAAGATTCACTAATTTTGTTCAGCAATAAAGAAATAACTCAACAAGGAAGCAACAGAGCAATGCTGTTCTAGGGTTTGTTTTATCCCGAATGTTATTTACTAGTACATGATACAAAAAAAAAAAATAGAAACACCCCAACTTGTTGATCCACAGATTAGGATCTTGTAAAAGTGAAAGGATGCTTTACTGCAAGCATGAAAAAATTAAAGCAAGAGTTGAAGCTCCCTCCTACCCAGAACTCTTCTAACTGACCATTTTATTTAGGATTTTGAATTGCCTTTTAAAAGTGGCAAACTACTCTTGATTGACTTACATTTCTTCTGCATCTAAATGTAAAACATTTTTCCAAAGGTACACTGTGACAACCTGAGGCACCACCAAAGGAATTTTTTTATCACATTCCTCATTTAGTTATAGATGAAAAATGATGTATTCAAAGACAGCATACATCCCAGCATAGCAGACATGACATTTCAATTAACAAAGTACACACACAAAGCAGAAGGGAACTTGCTCTAAAGTTTCTTCTTTTTTCTCTCTTCACACTTCCTGTCAGATTATGGTAACATCCTCCCAAGTATGAAGTTCTCCAAGACACAGTACAATCAGCAAACGAAGTCGCCCACTCTGTTTCCACACACAGCCCACTTCATTAAGGCAGAGGTCAGCTACACAAAGTGCAGCAAAGCACCATAAAGCCAGCAGAAAGGCTGCTGAGAACTCAAGAAAGCCACTGTTAGCAGTGACCTCCCACTATGGGCTGGATTCTGCTCACATTAAAAAAGAGGAAAATACCTTTAAAGCATCGTACCCAATTCTAGATTACACTTCCTCTGCAAGTAAGCAACTTTTGAATATTAGCAACAGAGGGATCCACCGAAAGCAGCACGTACAAACACCAAGTGACTGCAGAACACAAACATGCTACATTATTATCTGTAGATGCTACCCTATGAGGACAAGCTGAGAGAGGTGGGGTTGGTCAGCCTGGAAAATAGAAAACTCTGGGTAGACCTCAATGTGGCCTTTCAGTATCTGAAATGGACCCTCAAGAAAGATGGAGAGGGACTCTTCTGTAGGCCCCCTTCAGGTCAGGGAGTGACAGGATGTGGGGCAACAGTTTCCAACTGAAGGAAGGTAAGTTTAGACTCGCTATTAGGAAGAAATTTTTCACTGTTGAGGATGGTGAGATTCTGGCACAGGTTGTCCAGATGGGCTGTGGATGTCCCCTCCCTGGAAATGTTCAATGCTGAGTTGGATCGGGCTTTGAACAATCTTGTCTAGTGAAAGGTGCCCCTGCCTGTGGCAAGGAGGCTGAAATCAAATGTCTTTAATGTTCCTTTTAACCCAAACCATTCTGTGATTCAATGTTGAAGAACTGCAAGTGTTTTCAAGTCATTTAAACAGAATAAAAACCAAATCACATCTAACATCAGAAACCAAGTCTTCATGTGGTCAAGAAGTTTGAGCTAATATTATTGCTTTATCCAATCACTTAACCAGCAACTACACAGCAATACAAATTTCAGTATCAGATCCACTGCACCAGGGCAGTTTGCAGTCACTTCAGGCATTTCAAGAACTTAATATACTGCAGACCCACACATAAAAAACATTCCTGTGTTAAACACTCAATTGGGACATACACAAAAGATGAGACAAGCACAGGATATCCTGGCTGATCGGCAAGTGCTGACAGGCAGCAGAGAAGCGGCTGCAGTGGGAGAGCACGTGAGGACCAGCAACACTCCAATCACAGGAACTCGTCTTCCACAAGCAACAACCCCAACATAGTTAGGGTCTGCTTCCTCTCATTCTGGCAGACAGGCAGCAACAGGTTAAACCCAGACAACACAGTTACTAATCCTGTATTTTTCCCCTGCCTCTGCACCAAAGTTTCTACACTGGAGGCAAAGACAACCAATCTGTGGATCGTTTCCTAAACAACAACCTAAGTCAGCCAACACAGAATAGTGAAATGACCCCAGACATGCCCACCCGAACATCCTGATCTGGAAACTGCAATGTATGAGCAGCAGATGGAATGCCTCTATCCTTAGGACTGTAGCACTAACAGATTTTTAGCTCTTCCCTTCCCAGGTGCTACTTAACAATGCAGCTAGGGAAAATGCAACGACAAACTGCTGCCAGAAAATGTTGCCTCAGTCTCCTCCACCCCTTGCATGGTCTCTCCTGCACCTGACATATATATACACTTGCATGTCTGCTGGGTGGGGCACCATTACGGAATAAAGACATAAATCTTTCAGAGAAAGGTGTCATTTCTATGGGGGTCACAGAAGGTCTGTCAGCACCAAATACAGGCCTGGAGGCAGCAGGGTAATAGATGGGGCTTAAGCAAATTGTCAAAGAGAACCTCAGCATGGCGCTGCAGTTTTGCCACCTCTGACCAAAGCTTCACTAACTAGAGTGTAGGGAATGTCATCATGTTTTTTTCTAGAAATCTGACATGCAAGAAAGCAGCAAGAATTACAGAGAACCAAAGCAAGATATTTAAAATTTTAGCTCTAACTACAAACAAATTTAGAAAATTAACTATTTGATATTTTCAGAGCAGCCATCTGCAGACGAACCGACCATTTCGGTGCCAGCTCAGATTAAACGCAAAAGTAACACATGGCCACTTCAAATCGCCTCTAAAGGGGCCTCTGCCACCGCTTCCACCCAGGCCCCAGCGGCAAAGAACGACGCTGAAGGCCGGAGACGCCACCTCCTGCCGCACCGGCACTGCGGTGCGTCGCGAGGCCCCGGACCCGGCTCCGCACTTGAAGGCCCTATCCCGCGGTCTGAGGCTTTCCCTCCGAGAGCCAGCGAAGAAGAAACAGCAGTCCTGGACTCCACCGCTGCGTCAGAGCCCCGAGCTGGGCGGGCAAGCACGACTCACTCGCCCCCAGGCTCCTCTAGTGCAGGCGGCGGAAGCGACTCGCGGGTTTCCTACCGCGGCACCAACCGAACCAAATCGGGCCGGACCGCCCCCTCCTCCCACCGTGCAGGTACCGACCACGGTCACCTTCTGAAAGCTCTAGTTCCAGCTCCGCCAGGCTCTCGCGGACCTCTGGCGGTAGCGGCACCGCCTCCAAGGACCAGCCCCCGCGCTCCGCTGCCATAGCGCGGCCGAGGAGCCAACGGGCCCGGTCGAGAACCGGCGCCCAGCGCTGCCGCAGGTGGGGCGGGGCGGGAGGAGACAGCGGTAGCGCGGCACAGGAGGAGGCGCGCGCTAACGTCGTCGNAGCCTACTTTAGACTGAACTTAATTGCTGCTTACTTGCATTGACTGCTTATTACCCCGTTTATAAACAGGAGTCTAATAAAAAAATTTTCTAAAGCTCCTAACCACATAAGGATTTCTGTAACACATCAACTCCATTTTGCCCTTCATGGAACTTTCAAGTCCTTGAGCCCGTGCAAGGTTGCAGGGTTAACTACAGACTTTGCTCAACATAAAGGTAGTTTGGATTGCTCACGTCTTATTTTCTAGCAAATAATCACCCACACATATGAGCAAACCTGCTTATATCTCAGGCAGATGGAATGGCAATGGACTTCTCTTCCAAAGTTCTGTTACAAGGAGTGTGGAAATAGCTGACCTTGGCTGGCAGCATCCCTGCTTCTTCTGTAACTTACGGGAGACTCTAGGTCTAGAGCATTGTCTAGTCTAGATTCTAGAGGCTGGTAAGAGTGTAATCTGAAAAGGAGCCATTTCTGGCACTTGGCAAAATGGAGTTATGTGTATGCCAAAGAAGATAGAAAGACAACTCACAGATGTGAAGAGCAAAGCTCAAGAAAGTTCCAAGAGTGTGTGCCTGTTGCTTGGACAATGTATTTAACCAATCGTAAGTATACCAACTATCTGTAAGGTATATACACGTACCAATCATAGTAAGAATTTTTAAATAATTCTATTAATAAGGTATAAAAGCTTCTTTCTGCCGGCATCAATAAATTGGTCAGCTTTTGATTACATTAAGCAGTGTGCTGTTCCATTTATCTCTCACAACTGCTGCTCTACCAAAGACAAAAAGGTGGTTGGAAGGAGCAGGGGCAGGACAACCAACTGAAGTTGCTGCTGCCCTGGCAGCAGGAAAGATTGAGTGCACTCAAGAAACAAGTGGAGTGTGACAAATGACTCTGGTGGAATCTCACCCTGTGCAGGTGATCAGTCGGGAAGGAAATGGGGTCTACACTGTTCAAGGAAGAGACAGCAGTAGTTAAGCTCCTCCAACATATTCTCTCTAGTAGAGGACTGGATTATGATAATAGCTCTCTGAAAGCCTTGTTATTATGGGTACAGAAGAAAGAGCTGTTCCCACGGGTGGGAGAAACCTTCGAAATCAGTACCTGAGACAAGACAGGCACACACCTGAGGGAAGAAGTGAGCAAAGATTCAAAACGAGCTTACAAGTTATCTAACTTGTGGCATCTAATTAAGGACACTGTAATAGAAACAAGAGTGAGAGAGCACTGGCTGCCTCTGCTTTTGCTGCTTTGACACCAAGCACAAATAAATCAGATACTGCTACTGAATTCACCGTTTGCAGTGTCTCAAATTTCAGCGCCAAGACTGGCAAGGGCCTCAGCACAGGACTGGGAACGAGAAAGATAAATGACCACATTTACTCAAATCATCAGCAGATACAAACCAGCACGCTAGTGGCTGGTTGTGACAACACAGTGAGAGAAGACACCTTACTCCAACAGGAGCAGGGGCAGGCTTGGAGCAGGGTGGAGGGAACAGAGCAGACAGGACACAACTGCACCACAGTAAGGGCACATCCTGTGCTGGACTGAACACTGAAACAATTTCCCCCTGAAGCTCTGCTCAGTTGCAGTGGTGGTGGAAGAGGGAAGAACCAGGTACCCTCATCTGCACTATTGCAATGAGGAAACTGAAAGACAGGTCTGATACCAAGTAAAGTTCATGGCTGAAAAGATCAGTCTGAAAGTCAAAAAGTCACACCTGAGGAAAATCTAACATGCCCTTCAATTACATTGTTTTAATTTTAGTCAGACCAAATACACATCACACTTAAAGTCACAGAAGAATCCCGGGACTTGACACTGACCTTGTAGTTCAATGAGAAAGCCTGAGGGAAGATTTGTTTATTATAAAACCAGTAAAGAAAACCATAAATTCACAAAAGGCATCTTGAAACTTGGGAGAGTATTTTAGATGTACGTTAGTCAGAATGATCACAAAATCACAGAATGTTAGGGGTTGGAAGGGACCTTGTAAGATCGCTGTGTTAGAACAGGATCACTTAGATTAAGTCACACAGGAAAACATCCAAGCTAGTTTTGAATATCTCTCCAGAGAAGGGGAATCCACAACCTCTCTGGGCAGCCTGTTCCAGTACTCTGTCATCCTCATGGTAGAAAAAAAGCTTTTCTTTATATTCACATGGAGCGGAGCCTCCTATGCTCCAGCTTATACCCATCACCCCTTTCTCCTGTCATTGAACATCACTGAGAAGAGCCTGGATCCATCCTCCTGATTCTTTCCCTTTACATATTTATAAGCATTTATTAGGTCACCCCTTACAGTCTCCTCCCAAGCTACAGACCCACCTCCCTTAGCCTTTCCTCATAAAGGAGGTGGTTCCACTCCCTTGATTATCCTTGCGGTTCTGTACTCTTTTAAGCAGTTCCTTGTCCTTACTGAACAGAAGCGCCCAGAACTGGACACAGTATTCCAGATGTGGCCTCACAGGACAGATCTCTCAATCTACTAACCACACCCCTTCTAATACACCCCAGAATGCCACTGGCCTTCTTGACCATGAGGGCACATTGCTGATCCTAAAGATGATCCTCAAGAAACTCTAAAATCAAAACTACTTTTGGAACACCAAGGAAAGTAAATAGGTAGAGTGGAAACACATAACTATGGAATGTAAAAATTAATAAAATGCAATTTTAATTACTTTTTTTTTACAAGGAATCCAGCTATACACTATAGAAAAATAAACACCAAAGAGACTGTTTGCAACTTATACCACAGTGATGCAGGCACACTTCAGCTTTTAACTTAGTAATAACTTCACAAGAAAACATAAAACATTGTTCTTAGTGAAAAGTAATTCCTACTAAAGTACTAAAATATACGAGAAGCCATATAAAAAAAATCTGATGCAAAAGCACTGCCTTTTATTCAGTTGCACAAGCAGCTGCAAGTGTCTCCATTCAGTACGGACCAGTTCAGACAGATGCATTAACTCAAGGGAAGGGTTGCATACAGACGTCAGAAGCATTCTCATCACTTCTCCATGTTTCTCTGAGGAGCTTGTCCTGGAACTTGTCCTAAATTTAAATAAAGCAAATTAACATTAGAAACCTTCTTGTGTAATGAAGCAACAGAGTGCAGTTAGCAGCATGTAATTTCAATATAGTTCATGTGAGGCACATTAGGAAAGCAATTACTGTTTTCACAAGCCACCTAGGACAAATACAGAAGCAGCTTTGAAAGCTCGCATGTTTGCCAAAGCCAACATTCACACACTACCATCAGGCTGACAACTTACGGCCACAGGGCTGCTCAGTTCAGCTCTACCTCCTCGGTCTTGTCACTGAGTAGATGTTTTAAAGTTCATTATAGTGTAAAGTTCATTTAGTGTAAAACAAAATACATTATTTCTATTAATGCTGTCAGATTTCAATTCTAAAATGTCTTTATCTGTACACGTCTTTATCTTCCAATACCTGAAGGAGACCTACAGGAAAGCTGGAGAGGGACTTTTTACAAGGGACTCCAGTAACAGGGCAAGGGAGAATGGTTTCAAACTAAAAGAAGGTAGATTTAGATTAGAACTTAGGAAGAAATTCCACACTCTGAAGAGTGTCAAGACAGTGGAACAGGTTGCCCAGCTCCCTTTTCACAACCTAGACACATTAATACACTGGAGAAAGCTTAGATACAAGACTCAAAAATACCAAAACATTGGAAAATATATCTACTATCTTGATAGGAGGTGATTTGATGATGAGTTGATGACACTGTAAATTCTTCCTTGGGACAAGGAATTCCTTTATATATAGTTACAATGTAACAATAGTTTAATCTACTAGCTACTTGCTAAGTAAATTTAGCTAAGAAATTAAGAGGAAGTGTTTTAAATAGCAAAGATAATTGCCACTACAATCCTTTTTGTGCTCTTACATTAATCTTAGAACTAACTAAATGCCTCTTTTTTACCAGCTTTCACAGTTTTTTTAATCTGGTATACAATATAAGAAAGCTATAAAGACAGAGAAATATTATAGTTTGGGCTGCAGAGAAAGCCCTGCTCAGCTATTACAATGGTTTTCTTTGACTTAAAAGCAAATTAAATCTACATACAAGCTTATTTAAACTGCATCACTTGCTTATTTAGGACATTATAACAGCAGGGAGGTGCAGGAATTGTATGAAATTATTCAGCTCTGGAGAATTGCACTAAGAATTTATTTTGTGAAATGCCACAATAGATTTAATTTTACACATATTTCACCACAAGGTTTTTTCTCCCCCCTCCCCTCCCAAAATAGCTATAGTGAATAGCTATTTATTAAAATTACACATTTTATGTGCTTTGCTGTAGGAAATACAAGAACCTTGCAAAATTGAACCCAGATCACTGGCAGCTGTGAGGGATAACTGTTCTTACCTGTCTGGGCACCCCCTAGTCTTTGCTGGATAACCTCTAAGCGATTAATGTATTCTGTTAGTGATTGTTCAGGATCCCAAGTAGGTGCAAGTGACTTCTCTGAAGCTGCACTTGTGGATGGATGCAATCTTGAAAAGGAAAACAAATTATTTTCTTCTGCTGCTGTTATACTCTCAAATAATTAAGTTCCATTCATCTAGGTAGTAATTCAGTGTGAAGCAAGCTAGAACAAATGTACAAACCACCACCCAAAAAATTACATAGAAAGCAATATAGACCAGGCAGTGTTGTACACAGGGGAGACAAAAGTATGCAGCATAAAGTCCCTCAAGAAGGCTGCAGTCAGAGACGAGACCAAATGGTCAAGTGAGAAGACTCACTTCTGCTGAGGAGGACGAATGCTGCATCAATGTAAGCACTCTCCTATTTAGCAGGTAAAATGCTACCTTGAAGGACAAGGTTAAACAACGGGGCCCTTTAGACAGCACACCGTGTTTTCTGTATGCACCTAAATAACAACTTTCAAATATTAACAGAAATACACATTGGAGGGGACGCTGTGCTAACAGCTCTGCTGCCCATTCTGAGTGTGAATACAGAGTCTAACAGTCGCCAGTACAATAACTGCATATGGTTGAGGAGTCACTTCCAAACAATGCTCAGAAATTAATCTCCAATTTAAACAGCAAAGGTGACAAGAATTATCCCTCAAAGACTAATACTCATAGTCATTGTAAATCCTGTAGCTTGTCCAAATGAGATGGGGGAAGAACAGCAGGAGTGCTCTCAGGCAAAAGGGAAACATTTACCCAATCTAAGAAAACAAATGCTTCTTCTTGTTCAAGAAGACTGTCCATGAAGATGATGGACATAGGCAGAGAGTGCTCACTGACCTGTTCCATGAGCAGCACGAGGATCGGGAGGAATGGCTCACAAATCTTGTGGAGCTGGTTCTGCAGCACAGCCCAGCATCTCTGGTTGGGGGAGAGCAGACATGAACAGCAGCAGGCTGCTGCTCTTTCCGAATTTCTGTTGTGGCACGAGAGACTGTGTTAAATATGAAACAATTAAAAAAACATGCACTGCAAACCATTTAGAATAGGCTGCGATAAACACAAGCAATAAACACCTCACAAGAATTAAGGTGTCTTAAATGCAGTTAAAAGATACTCCATACAACTAATTGCTTGGGGTAAGCAGGGGGTTGGTTTGTTTCAACCAAATTTATTAGACATTTCACACTTTAAAGTCAAAACAACTGCTTTCAACAAATGGAGAGCTAACACACTTTTTTATCCTCCAGGCTTGCTTTTTCAGTAGTTACCATATCCACACAGGGGTACGTTCTAGCATGAGCAAAACATTCTTTCAAGGAATTATAATACTTGTTGCTTGTTCTAAGTATAGGTTATGGTTGATTCATACTCTCCAACTTTAGAGTCAGCAGAGAAAAGAAGAGAGATTTTTTTTTTTTGGTTGGCTTGGTAAAGGTTTGGATTGAGAGTAAGTATTTTCATTTTAAAAAAATCTCCTTCAGATAAATCTTAAAAAAAAATATCAAAAAAAAAAATCTATGAACTAATTTTTAACGAGGCTGCTAAGGTGCTATTTCATAGTGAGGCAAAACATTCAGCATGCATATCAGTATTCAAGTTTCATAGGAGCAACACACCACTGTCATTTTAGGTAGAAAAACTTTTCGTGTTTTTTTAAGCAAGTATTTCCATCAATGTAGAATAGTAAAAAACTATACAGTACCAGGTAATGAAAGATGTACTATTTAGTTTGAATTTTGTTTAGTGTTGAAAAGCCACAGGTAATGGAATATTAGAAAAACATGACAGTTCCACAATACTGGGTAATGCGTTAATATGTTTGCTTGACTTCTTACAAGTGGCATCCTGGCTTGTATCAGAAATAGTGTGGCCAGCAGGAGTAGGGAAGTGACTGTCCTCCTGTACTTGCCACTGGTGAGCCCACACCCGAAGAACTGGATTCAGTTTTGGGCACTTCAATACAAGACAGACACTAAGGTGCTGGAGCAGGTCCAGAGAAAAAGCAGTGGAGCTGGTAAAGAGAGCAAGTTTTATGAGGAGCAGCAGAGGGAGCTGAGGATTTTTAGTCTGAAGAGGAGATGGCTGAAGGGAGACCTTACTGCTGTCTGCAACTACCTGAAAGGAGGTTGTAAAGAGGTGAAGTTGGTCTCTTTTCAAGGACAAGAGGAAATGACCTCAAGTTGCACCAGAGGAAGTTTAAATTGGACGTTAGGAAAAATTTCTTTATTGAAAGGATCATCAGGCATTGGAATAGGCTGCACAGGGAAGGAGTTGAATGATCATCCTAGGACATGGTTTAGAAGTTGTGTAGATGGAGAGTTTAGGCACAAGGTTTGGCAGAGGGCATGGTGCAGCTAGGTTAACAGTTAGACTATGATTCTGAAGATCTTTTCCAGCCTAGACAAGTCTATGATTCTATGAAATACAGTGTAACAGTTCCTTATTGGACAATCTATCCATCCACTCCAATACGTCATCTTTAATAATTCTTTTTAATTAAAATTATTTTTTATTATGTCATCACATAATAAACCCAAGGGGAAGTAGCTATAGAACATCTTCCATTAGATACATTCCTTCTGAACCTCTGGAACCATGCAAGACTCCTTTTGTAGCTCTGGTAGCAGTAGCAAGCAGACCACTTCTGAGATGTATTTGATATTGCATATGCCTGCTTTAATACCATAAGAATAATATTTGTCCTTGCCTTATTATTAACTTCAGGCACTTATTTCCATTACAGGTAGCCTCAAACTGCACCAAACATAATTCTCTTATGAATTTTATGAACACAGGACTCAGTATCACAGTTTGAGCAGTCGCAGTAAGCGAGAAGTAGAGGAGCTCGCCCTTCTTGCAAATTAGGAATTCTGAAAGTTTACAACAACACTGTAAGAAATAAGAATTGAAAAGTCATCATGTTCAAGAAATGGACGAGCATTTCTGTTAACAGAAACTGATCTGGGCACTTCTACAGGTTACTTTGGTTTTTAGTGACATGCATGACTAAAGAGAATCATGGAATCACAGACTGGTTTAGGTAGGAAGGTTTGGACCTTACAGATCATCTAGTCCCAATCCACAATTATTAAAACAATGGACTTATTTAAAACACTTACCCATATTACCTCCTGTACTGTGAGTAGTGGTTTCACCTTGTGCGCTGTTCCTGCTAAATTTGTTCCACTTTTTCACTAAAAACTTTAACCTTAGTTAAAAAATTAATTTGTACAATTAAAGAAAATGCAGTGGTTCTTAATATTAAAATTTTGTTGGTAAAAAAAAAGTCTATTAAACATAAGGAACAACCTTCACAGAAATGAATCCTTCAACTTTAGAATGAAGACTCATCCCATTCTACCCTGTAGTGATCCCTAACTACTGTAAAGGTTTGCTCATTTTGGTACTGCTTCTCCACTCTGTGCCTATGTTGTTTGATACTGCATCTATGTCAAAAGACAATTAAAAGAGATCTTGTGTTATCTCCTGACATTTGCTAGTATTCATTTTTATATACAAGAAAATTGAGCAGAAGTAACCACCTACTACATTTAAAATATTTTTTTTCATTAAACAGACTCAAAAAGCATTACGAGATGGCAGAGTACCCCAACCACAGCTAGTGAAATCAATCTGATTTTAGAGTATGATAAAACTATACCCAATGAAACAGGGGTTACTGGATTTGAAAAGAAAACCATCAGTGAGATTATTCTCTTCTCATTCCAGACAGGCTATCTATTGAGTTCAAACAGATACACCTGACCTGAAAGGGTATCAGTTTGCAATGGTCGCACACTGATTCTCATGTACACAGTAGCTCTATAAATATTGTGTGGTAAGCTCCCTCTGAAACAGTAGTTTGGCCAAAGCTGTAGCTAACAACTCATGTTTGAGCTATTTTTTGAGATAGTTTTTGTTTAACATTAAATAATGCACGATAAAACTACAGGAACTATACATTTTTAAAATTTGGAAAAATCAATCATGTACAAAAGACAACGTTTTGAATACCTTGACACAGCAATGATTGCTCTGACTGCACATCTGAACTTGGTAAAAGGACGGGAACGTGATCCAGAAAGCTGCAAGTCTGCAGGTGAGGGGTAGATTCCCATACGTGCTATTAGAGAAAGTGTTGCTTGCTCACACTCCTGAAATCCACCAAGCAGCAGCAAGAGGTATTTCTTCTGATAAACCAGAGCCTTTCTGAAGCTTTCTGCTCTAAGGTACTTCCTATATAACCTCTGTAACTAAAAGAAAGAAAAAAAAGGGGGGAGGAAACCAATCTGTTAAGATTTAGCTACAGAAAGCTCAGAAAATTTGGTTGCTTTTTCCAGTGATGCATCTAGTTATCTAAAAGCTATTTGTTTTACAAAATTTTAGAAAGCTATTTAATAATTATCAAGTATGGAAGCTGTGTACGTTTATCTCTAAAATAAAATTTTAAGTATTTGTGTAACAGCTCTGATTCTGCCAGTTTTGATGCAAAGCAGAGATATTTTGAACACCATTCACAAAGGCTTGTACCAAGTCTACTGGATTTTTATATGTCTATGAAGGCTTGGCTAGGCAGGCCTGATACTTTTGGCATGATTACAGGTTGGTGTGCAAAAACACTATCAAGGTTTTTTTGAGTTGCTAACAATTCTCACACAGCAAATCTGTACCACACGTAAAATAGCAAAAGCAAGTCAAGTGCTAGTAATTTAATTGCACAGTAATGGCCAAGACATCACTTGCTCACCAAACACCAGGCAGCCCATCACAACCACCTTACCTTAGGACTAGAAGCTTCTACCACTCGTTTGTTTTCAACTTCAACAGTCGCTTTAGCCAGGTCAGATTCAGCCTGTTTCAGTGCATTCTGCAAAATGTTTCTATCTTGCTGCCAAGCATCTCTTTCCAGTTCTTGAGCAGAGTCTGGATCATCTGTTGAACTGATCTAAAAAAGAAACACCAAAAAAATGAGCTGTGATGATTTTTGTAATTACTTCCATAACTGTCTCAAATTAAGTACTAACCATGCACAAATGAAAACAAAACATGAAAATAACAAGCCTGAAGATCAGCAATGGCATTTGGGTGTTAAACAGTAGGACAGGAAATTGAAAATTGCAACCAGCCCTTCTTATGAAGTATTAAATTAATTGTTAATCAAGCATACCCCTTCTCTACAGATCATCTTTAGAGAACTTCTTTACCCCTGCTTCTACAGATTTCCTTTACAAAAATCGCTTTATTACAAAAATCCTTTTAATAACAGAAATAAAATTTGGATAATACTTGGAAAAATAAACAAATTCTCTTTTTTTCTGCATCCACAGACAGGACAGAAACAAGTTATGAAGCACTTACTGAAGCAAGTTCAATTATGAAGAACTCAGTTTTGTCTTAAATTATTTCTCATAGGAATGAGACCCACAAGTTCATTCTTTTGCTGCCATTCTGTATTGTACTGGAATGGACAGAAACTGCTTCATATTGGTTTCCTCAGCAAACAGCCCAGTTAGGTACTATGGGTTCCACCGTCCTAGACATCTTACGGTTCTACAAAAGCTCAATTTGAAGGCAATAGCAGACACTTGTAATGTCTGGAAGAAGTACTACAAGATTTATCTGTCCCCCTTGATTTGTACTCTTTGATCAGTTGACTCCATTCTTCACTCTTGAATTTTGTCCGTTTCCCTGTCTAATAATCCCCAATTCATCATGCTGTTAGTCTCCACTGCATGTGGTTCAGTATCTTAAAAGAAATAAATTCAGGTAAACAGGTGATTTTAGGAAAAAAAACAAAGCTTGGAAAAATGGTAGAGAGAAAGCCTTGTTTGTGCTCACAGACACAAGGATATGGACTTACCGATAATCAACAAATACACTGTTTTCCTTACCTGAGATGCAGGAGACAATAAATCTGATTTCAATTCCTTTAATGTCTGCAGTAAAGAGTTGACAGCTCCGTCATTGGATGCAGACCAGTGTTTAACAGTTCTGTTAAACAGAAATACTTTTTCAGTTGACCTACAGTAATGTAAACACACATTTGATTCCCTCTTCCCACCGGGTGACCTTTAAGTTCTGAAGCTGTATGTACGTGCTATTTATCCCACAAAATATTACACACACACATTAGCAATTTTTCTTAATTTTTAAGAGTAAATTTTCAAAATAGTGCTTCATAGGATTACTCAGAAGTCTGTTATTTTTATATTCATTCCTGATCCAAGAATCGAAAGAAAACTACTAGACCAAACGACTACTCACTTATCTACAGTTTTATGTATGAACTCATTCAGGCGCACAGCTACAAAAAACAACTGCCGTCTTATCTTCTCCAGATGTTGTTGCTGCTGTTGTAAAAGTGATTTTTCATTTTCTTTTGTCATGGTCTGTTTAGCATTTTGATCTGCGTTTAAAGTACCAAACAGCTCTTGCTGACATCTTGGAGATGGGAAATTTCTCTCTCTTTCTTCTAACGTTGCCAGTATTTCCTGCAGCTCTTTAATTCTTTTTTGATCCCTCTGGTGCTGCCGCTCCAGGTTTTGCTATTTGAACAGAATAAGTAGCAGTTAATTGCATCTTATACATACACACATCCTCACATATATATATGGGGGGGGGGGATGACATCTTTTTTATACAAACACATGTACACAGTGCAAGCAAAAGCACCACGCCTAACTCACGTATCCATCTCAGCATTCCTTATCTCACAGAACACTTATAAGGGAAGGCATATAGTACTGCCTTTCAGGATCACAATGACATCATCAGGACAATCATACAAAACCTTGTTCGCTTCCAGTCTGTGTTTAAGCCACATTCTTCTCCATTGCTTAACAACCTGCAATTCCCAGTATAGGCAAAGATGTAAAGATCAACTTCTGGCAACCACAGAGCCAAGCCACAAATCATGAAAACAGCTGTGCTTGAGAAACACAGGAAAAGAGCTCATGTTTTTCAGAACACAGTGTTTAAGGGAAGGAAGCATTTCAATCAAGAACACCATCAACTGAGTTAAATCCTGGTTTGTGGCTATTTCAATGTAAGGCAGGGCTTAAACAGGCATTCTCACCAGTCTCTCTTTTTGTTTCAGCCAGTCCTCCTGTTTTTCTAGCTCTCTTTGTTGCTGCTGCCTTTGCTCTTGCTCTCTTTCCTCTTTCTTGTTTTTATCTTGCTCTTTCACTATCTTGAAGAGTGACTGTAGTTGTTCAAAATCAACTTTCAGCTTTGTCTCTCTTTCCTTCTGGTCCTCCAAGGAATAGACTACCTCTTGCTTTTGACCCTGAAGAGATTCCAAGGTAGCTTGCAATTTGTCACCAACCTCTCTCTCCTTCTGGGTTTCTTCACAGCACCTCTGTACTTCATTCTCTAGTTGTTTTTTGGAACAAATGGTGTTCTGACACATTTTCTCAATAAGAGCAGCCAGCTCCATACTTCGGTATCTCTCTTCTTGAAGCTGTGCTTGCAGCTCTCGAACAAAGGATTGTTCCAGCAGCGATTCCCTGTGCTGACAAGAAGCACCTTCTTTCACTCTCATACTCAACTGTTCTGTCAAAACACGTTCATGATTCAAAGAATTCAGAAGCTCCAAGGAACGATTTTTCTCAGCATCCAAATTTCTCTGCAGCTCTGACAATTTGGTCTGCTCTTGGGCCAGCAGTGCTTCGCAGCGGGAGTGCTCAATCCGAAGCTCCTTGCAGAGGTTGTCATTCACCATTTGCTCATGCTCCATGGATAAAACCAGCTGCCTGTTCTGCACCAACTGCAAATCCAACGCAGCCTGCAGCTCCTGGTCAAAAGCAGAAAGCACGTATTAGTAGTCCAGCACAAACACGTATTTGTGTGGCACTGACATTCAGCAGTTTTCACCCTCTTGTTTCATCCAGGAAGAAATTCAAGGTTGCAGGCATTAGGAAGTTTAATTTTGTAATTACAATGCCAGAAGCACAATTGCTAGCAACAGAACATCAAGTAACAAAACCAAAAATTGTCAAGTTAAACTATCTTCCAGTAAATTACTTTTTCTTCAGTTAGTAAGAATCTCAATAGAAAATCACTGTTCTTTATGGCACTCAGCCACCTTAGTAATACCTCAAGCAAAAACGAAGCATGTTTATTTAGGAAGAACCAAAAATTTCATTAGTAGGAATAGATGTAAAACCTCTGAATTTTACAGCCCACCTGTTTAAAGCACACAGTGATATAAGAAATCCATTCCTAAGTCCAGTTAAGGAGCCAACCTTTCTTCAGAAGGAAAGAGACTGCAGAGGCAATCACAGGGTGTTTGCAGACAGCCAGAGCATTGCTGTCCTCCTAACGAGGTTCTGCCTTTTCCCTTCACCCAACATCACCTCTGGTTTCACAGAAAGCCAGCTCAGATACTAAATGGCATTAGCTTTCCATAGTAGGTCTCAACAGGATGATCTGAGAATGAAGACCCCAGAAGTGTGAACTGTGAATGATGAGATCTGTTGCAGAAGTCCCTGCCTTCCCTGCATGAGCAGTTATTTTGGAGATCTCTGTAGGGATGCTGTTGGACCATGCAGGAAGTAACAAAAATGCCAAGAAACAAAACCCACTCCCAAACCAGAAATACATGAAAGGCCATACTACAAGTAAATAGAGTCAGAATTTTGTTTTTATCACTTAAAAGCATTTAGTTAGGGTTGTTCTGCAGTTATTTCACAGAACTGGGTTTTGCTATTAAAAAAAAGTTATTAAATCTTCCTTTTCCAATCATTGTAGGCCTTCTCATCAAGGAACAAAAATACTATGGCCAACGTTCAAAAATACATGACCTATTAGAATGGCTATAGTTACACTGTGTCAAGCACATGGACCATTGGGTGGTTTTCTTTATAATCTCAGTCAATCACACATCACATTTGTTCTGAAAAGAGGAGTTTCCACAACAAAGCTCCAGAAGTTTGCAGCCAGACCCTACAATTCATTATACAATTGTAAAATCCAGACAGCAAGGTGCAGTATGAAAGTGGTGAATGTTAAGTAGAAGGCTCCAAAACCACTAAGAGGATATGAAAGAAGAGGGAAAAAAAAAGAGGCATCATATTTTTGCTTATTTATCCACATGCAATTAATGGCAATTAAAATCTTGAATTCTGTGAAAAATAAATGGTATGCACATTCAGTGAAAGTTCAGGTTTTTTTCTAAACAGTTAAAAAACACACCAGCCCTGAAAAAGACTGCAAAAATAACTTCATGCACTAAGGGAGGTGTGCTGAGATGCAGGGCATTACCTCCAAGGCCTTTGTCTTTCCATCTTCTGCTTCCTTATGCTGAAGCTGTTGTTCTTCAAACAAACCTTTAAGCTCTGTTTGTTTCACACGTTCAGTCTGCAAGTCTTCAAGTGCAACTGCCAAATCCTTTTCTTTTTGTTCAAATTCAAAACTGCGAAGTTCAAAACAACACTATGGTTCAGAACAGAACATTCTTTACCAACAATACAAGCAAGACATTTGTAGTTAGTTTTTGTTAACGAGTTCCCTTTTTCTGTATACCTAACATATATGAGTAGGTAGTTACCTATCCTGACACAGAAAAATTCAAGTTCCGTGACAAAAAACCAACAGCGTGCACTAAGAATGGGGTAAGACAAACAAACCCCATACACCAGATGACAGTCAAACAGAAGTACCAGTCAAAAGACCAACACAAACTGCAGGAGTGGGTACATCAGGGTTTTAGGGATCTAGTCTGTTCGCTTTTAAAATACTCATACAACATACACTTTTTTTCACAACCTTCTCAGTTAAGGCTACAGAAGATGTAGCTATGCAAATTTGAACAGAGTAATAAATTCATTTAAGCCATTAGTAAAGAAAAATTAAGATACCCATGAAAAGGGAGGAAAAAACAAGGAAGAAAACTAACCAGTGCTAAGTGTGGATCCAACAGAGCATAAAGCTCTTTTAAACCTGTTAGTAAATAAAATAAATTCATGAATCTGCTTCTCACCGTAACTGGCTTATTTCCCTCTGAAGCTCTTCTACAGATTTCTGGAGCCTTTCATTTTCGTGCTTACTTTCATAAAGCTCTGATTTCATTACTGCTTTCTCTTGATTTAGGAGATCACATCTTTCAGCAGCTCTCTTTTTCTCCTCAGACAGGGTGCTGTGCAAGTCACTTACTATAGATTTCTCCTGCTGAAGTTTATATTCTAATAATTCAACTAGGATAAGAAAACACTAACAGTTATTTTTACTATAGAAAGTTATTTCCTTTTCACAGATTTTTCTTAATTACTAATATTAGAAAGGAGAATTCCTTCCTCTGCTAAAAATCAGAGGACACATGAGTGAATTAATAAAACTCAAGAATTTCACAGCTAAGCAAACTTTTTTTTGCCTTTTCTAGGCAAAAAAAAAGGAAAAAGAACTAACATAGAAGATAAAAATAACTTGGCAATTACTACCTTTCCTCCGAAGGTGGTGTTCTTGTTTGCTCCCATGATCTTCCACATTGGTAAGGGTTTCCTGTAACTGTTGTAGCTTCTCCTGGTTCTGAAGATGGGTCATGCGTAGCTGAGCTTGGAGGTCCTGTATTTCAGAGAGCAAGCTACTACGGTCTGAGGAGAAAAGGTGCTCTACAACCATCTGTCTCTGTTCCTCCTGAAATCAAACCAAGTCCTATTAAATCTCCAAAGCCATTTCCATATTTTCTACAAGGATAAGCCCTAGAGTAACCCTTGCAGCAGAAGTTTTATAAAGAGGCAACTTCAAATGACTAAGTTTAAGCTCCGTGTTAGTGCAAAATTTTAACATTAAATAACAGAAAAAACCCTTTTTGCTAGCTTCTAAATAGAATTATAGTTACTAATAATAGTTCATACCTAATAGTTACTACTAATCAGATGGTCTCAACCTAAAAAGTAGGTATTATCAGCAAAAACATCCCAAACCAGATTCAGAGTTCTCTGTATATAACCTTTGCAAGATTAGTTTGGGAAATATTTCCTACTCATTATCACAGTCTTTCTGTGTGCCAGCCAAAGGCTTTGTAACACAATAAGCAAAGTTTGAGAACAAAGGTACTAAAATGGTACTAAACCACAGACTATAAAAGTCTACTGGTTCCACGCAATCTGGATTAATGCGCAAGGTAAGACTTCACAACAGAAGTACTAAAATTGTAAACAAAACCCCAAAACAAAACAAAACACCTTTAAAAATATGAAGGAATAAAATAAGTGACTTAATAGCATAATCTTTTAAGAGGTTTTTTTACTTGTTGTTTCAATATATACTCCAGTTTTTCCTCTAATGAACCTTCATCTCTGGATCCATGATTGGAAAAGTGAGACTTCAAGTCAATCTGCAACACATTTCTCTCCTTCTCAAACACACTCTGTACTGCTTGCAGAAGTTCTCCTCTCCAGTCAGCCACAATACCTGAAAATTCCTATTAAAAATAATTTTTAAAAATTAAAATCTCTCAATCTCTAACCCAGTCTTTCATATTGTTACTGTCTAAGGGTATATACCTTGTTGTTAAGACCAAAAGTCTGTCCAAATCTAAGAGAGAACTCCTTGCTCTTCATAAATGAATACACCCTCTAACTACATAAAAATATATATTTCTATGTATTTAAAAAACTGGCTACCTTGTCCAAAAGCGTATTTTTATTGTCATACCTTGTCTCCTCTGTCTGCTCCCTTGCTAAGATAATCTTTCAGTGACTGGATAGCATCCAGCAAGGCTAAACCCTCCTTCTGCCATCCATCCATAGACACTCTGGGCAGATGAACATTATTCAGTTCCCTTAAATCAAAGGGATGGTCTAACAGAGCAAGTATCTTGCGGCTTTCCTCATATACCATCTTCAGCACAGTCTGAGAAGGAAAAACACCATACAATGCATACTATTAGGAAACAGGCATCATCATTCTCATAGTATAAGGACACTATACGGGATAGATGATGGGACAGCAGTAGAAAACATCTCTAAGAAAGCTGTCCAGGGCTGTGATACAGAGAAAGGCATACAGGCCTGCTCTGCTACTGGTCTGCTTATTAAACCAAGAATACACATATAAATGCACACAGAGAGATAGAGCCAACAGTTACCAGAGAACATTTGTGTCTGAAAAAACTGAGGTTAATATTTGAAAAAACAGTGTCTCCTGCATTCTTAAATATGGCCTCCACAATAGTAAAGTACAAGTAGCAGCCTCAGCTAGTGAATCTTATAGCTGTAAACATGAATACATAATTAAGCTAAGGGACTGTACTTCATTTTTATTTGGTTTTGAGCTATTTAACTAACTTTCCCGGGAATAAATTCACTTCTATCAAGTCTGAAGCCATCTTACTAAACTCCAGTGATGCTAGACAACTGTACCACATATTTAGACAAGGTTGCCTTAATTTAGCAGATTGTATGTAAAACACAGCCCAAAATATTCTTAATAATTCACACAGTGGAAATTCTTTCCTCTGACATTGTCAGGCAAAATAATATCTTTCACATAAATTCTCTGTTCACAAGCTATTACATCACACACAGATGTTTCCTGGCCTCTTTTCAAGGAAGGTCACGGGAGATTTTAGTCCTTTTCTACATCTCAGAAATATCCCAATCAGCAGTTTCCCACAAATTCCTTAAGAAAACTCAGTTTGCTCTCCCAAAATTCTGCATCCTGACTTTTTCAGACAGCTCTGTAATATCAATCCTTCTTCCTCACCCCCCACACAGGTAAAAACACTGCTGCCTCCCTTTCCTTGCCTGTTTCTTCTGAACAGTTTATAGCCATTGGTTGCCTTGTTCCAATCATGTGATTCATCCCACCCAGTCTTGGAGAGATTAGTTATTCCTTAGCTGCACAGTGCTACGCCCATTGGTATTTTCACTTGGGCTGTTGACTGGCACTTTTTTTTTAGAAAGCTCAGTTTCTTTGAGGCATTTCACAGGTGTTTCTCTATTAGTTCCTAGTACACCAGCAGCCTTGGGTCTTTTCTGTTGCTCAAAACTCCACCCCCGTTTGCCAAGTCTAATTCGAAGCTTTTCTTGGAAGTTTGGACAGCTTATTGATAAAGACACTCTGATCTCCCACTTGGTCAGGTGAATCCTATCAGACACAGCTTCTCAAAGGTACTTCCATGTTCACAGAAACCAAAACCTTGAGTATAGCACCAGCTACACAGCCAAGATTCACCTGTTCATGTCCCTCCATCCTGGCCCCCTTCTTCTGACAGAAAGGATAGAGGAGATCACCACCTGCACTCCCAATTCTTTTAACATTAATCCAAGAGACATAAAGTCTCTTTTCATAGTTCCAATTTACCTTGTTACAGTACTGTTAGACCCCACATGGACCAGTAGGAGCCGATAACAATTTGTAGGGTTTGTCAGGCTTGGCAGCTTTTCAGTGATGTCATGAATACAAGCTCCTGGTAAGCAGCAAAATTCTCCAGAGAAACTGTCTGGATGGTAAATGGGTGCTTCAGTGCCTCACAGAAAGGAATCTCCAGTTACTAATACTTGACATGTTTTTCTGGTAGTACTGGTTCTAACACAAGTGAGTAGCGGCATCAAATTTGCATGGTTATCTTTCTCTGGACTGTAGCTGCTACCCAATGTGCTCTTCATTCTCCACCCCAGAGCATCATGCCTTTTATGAAATCTGTTATGAAAGGACACTTCAGAGGATGGGGGAAGGTTCTTCTGCCTCAAACAGAGATCAAGGTCAAGTCTTCTTCATCTTGCTAGTAACTTGTGTCGATCAGCTTGATTTTGAATTCAAGCTTCTGCTCTCCCTTGAAGCTTAAACTATTACAGAACATGTTATAGTGTAATTTTAACTTGCTGGCATGTGCATATTAATCATGTATTACCTTCAGTTGTGGTGAAAGGATCTCTTTTTCTCTCTCAGATTCCATAATATCTGGAAACATTCCACCGTACCGCAGATAAGCCATGAAATCAGCATCTAGGCCGTCTGATGTTTGTACCTCATGCTTTAGCTTAGCTGCCAAATTTGAGCTGGTATCTGAAGAAAGACAGCACACACATCCTGCTGTAGTGTTCCAAAGATGAAAAGAACTTGAAAACAGCATAACCACCTGTAAAATAACCATGATTTCTTCTACTGGTATGAATGCAAGGTCAGCTGAAGTTGACTGACTTAAGCAAGCATAAAACTTTGTAAGTTGCCTTCAACACAAAGGAAAGTGTTGCAGTTTAAGTCAGGACTCACTACAACACAGGTAATGACAAGTCTTCCACTAGTACAAATACATAAGTCTTTCTAAAAAATATCTACCAGAGAAAGGCATAGGTTTCAAATAAAAGATCTACAGTAAAAAAAAAGAGGGGGAGAAATTAAAGACAATAACATTTTTATACTTATCAAAGGGTGAAATGAACCTCTAAAGTTAAACTTACTGCTGCCAGATCCATCACTCATTGCATCTAGAGCAGATGCTCTTGTTCTTACATCGTCTTGCAAATCAGAAGGAGTTAATGTTAGATTGTCAGCTTCTCTAATCTGCTTGGAAATAATTTTTTACATTAATTTTATTTTCTGAAGCCAGCTGTAAAGTCTTCTGCATTTATAACAACTTTGTTACCAGTGCAGATTTTAATAAATGCCTCAACAAGTATAAGTGTTAGAGAAAGCAACTACCACGATGAATGCAACTACCACGATGAATGCAACACTAGTGCTCTTTTGAACCCATTCCATCTCTTTTTTTCCTCCCTTACAATATACTTAAGAAACAGACATGCATTCGTCATTAATTTGCCTTTAAGAGCAAAGCACAAGAAACCAGAACCAAGGGTTAATGTTCTGAAGTACAGATGTTACCATCCTGTGCAATGATAAGAGTCATAAGCATATAAAGTATTTCCTGTAAAACGAAAAACCTCTATTATCCAATTGTGAAGCAGTCTCTTCTAACACTGACAAATATTTTAACTGGAGAATTCATATGGTAAATAAAGTACTGTGGTAGCAAAGCAGTTGTAGAAGTTTTAGCTGAATTACTTGCATATTAAAGACTATCAGGTTCGAGACCATCTGAAGAGTTGAAACATGCACAAGTCCATGGAGCCTGATGAAATACACCTACAGGTCCTGAGGGAACTAGCAAATGAAGTTACCAAGGCATTAGCCACCATATTTGAAAAATCACATCAGTCTGGTGAAGTTCCTGCTGACTGGAAAAGGGGAAATGTTCCCCCCATCTTTAAAAAGGGGAAAAAAAAAAATGGAAGACCCTGAAATTTTTCCTCTATGCCTGGCAAGATCAAGGAGCAGACCCTCCTAAAGGTCCTGGTGAGGTCTATGGAAAATGAAGAGCTGATTTGTGACCAACATGGCTTCATCAGAAGCAAATCCTGCTTAACTAATTTGACAGCCTTTTACTATGTCATTATAGCACGAGTGGACAAGGGAAGAGCAACTAACGTCATCTACATGGACTTCTCTGTGGTGCCTGACAATGTCCTGCATGACATTTCGGTCACCAAACTGGAAAATCATGTACTTGATGAACAGACCACTTGCTGGATAATGAATTGGCTGGATGGCTACGCTCAGAGAGTTGTGGTCAATGGCTCCAAGTCCAAATGGTTTGTCCCTTCCAACCTGAACCATTCCACAAATCTATTCTTGTGCTGCTCCAGCGACAAATGCCATTCCTCAAGGGTCAGTATTGGCACCAGTGCTGTTTAACATCTTTGTCCACGATATGGACAGTGGCATCAAATGCCCCCTCAGCAAGTTTGCCAGTGACACCAAGCTGTGTGGTGTGGACACACTGGAGGGAAGGGATGTCATACAGAGGGACCTGGACAGGCTTGAGAGGTGGGCCAGGGCCAACTTCATGAGATTCAACAAGGCTAAGT
>VZRI01012900.1:44251-70325 GCA_013397515.1 Upupa epops
TATCTGGAGTATTGTGTCCAGTTCTGGGCCGCTCACTTCAAGAAGGACACAGAGCTGCTGGAGAGTGTCCAGCGTAGAGCACACAGATGATGAAGGAAGTAGAACACCTCCCTTATGAGGAAAGGCTGAGGGAGCTGGATCTCCTTAGCTTGGAGAAGAGGAGGCTGAGGAGTGACCTCATTAATGTCTCTAAATATGTGAGGGGTGGGTGTCAGGAGGATGGAGCCAGGCTCTTCTTAAGGTCATCTAGTGATAGGACAAGGGCAGTGGGTGCAAGCTGGAACATAGGAGGTTCCATATAAATATCAGAAGGAACTTCTTCCCAGTGAGGGTAATGGAGACTTGGAACAGGCTTCCCAGGGAGGTTGTAGAGTCTCCTTCTCTGGAGACATTCAAGACCTGCCTGGATGTGTTACTGTACAACTTGGTCTAGGTGATTCTGCTGTGGCAGGGGGACTGACTAGATGATCTTTTGAGGTACCTTCACCATCCCTAATGATTCTATGATACAATACTTAATCAAGGAAAATTGCTGGGAGGAGATGGAAACATTTGAGGGAAAAGGTTACTCAGGTGTTTGGTAAAAGACGAAGACTTTTGGTAAATGGATTGTAATCCTTATCAGCCATTGATGTTCCCCACAAAGACACTGATCTGTATAATTCCACTCCCATTTAAGGAAAGGATTAAAACTCACTTGTTTTAATTCAGTTTCCACTTTCTTCAGTTTTTGTAGCTCTTGTTCCAAGTATTGCACAGTCTCTGAGACTTTAGTACCGCTGCACTTCAGTTCTCGTATCTGTGCCATCAGTTTTTCTATCTCTTTATCTCGAGCTGTAATTTCTTGATGCTTTTGCTCCTTTTCTAGTAACACCTTATTATAATCATCCATCTTATCTTTTAATTCTGCTTGCAAAGACTCTATCTACAGAAGAAATCACATTACAAAATTAATTAGATAATGTAACAAACTTCACATTAAAAGCAAGAATAATTATATGACAAAACAGATGGAGTTTTATTACAGACTAAATTAGTGCTGAAATCCCAGATGAAAATAAAACTGGATATGGACAGAAAAGATGAAAAAGTAACTACTCAAAATTCCCATTTTTTAAATTCAGCAGCTCTTAAATATGCTTCATTACTTTTACTGTTTGCAGTAATCTCATACCATACTGGATGATACTTTCAGGCCCCAGTGAAAGGGTCAAAAAGAGGGCCTTGTGTTGTGTGGGGTTTATTCCCCATTACTTTGAGGAGTTCCAGCTCATCAAGATACAATTATGCTCAGAGCTGCAGGAAAACAGTCACTCATTAATCCTTATAATTAACATGAATGCAAGGCTAGGAGCTTTGGTGTGTAATGGAAGCAGGAGAAAACCAAGTGTGATAGATAGACAGTACTGGAAGTGATAAATTCATTAAGCACACTGAAAGCAAGCTTAGTAGGACAGTAATAGGAAACCTTCCGCAGAGGAAATAAATTGTTCAATACCAAAAGGAAGACAAGAATTTACAAAATAAGTGCTTTGATCATCAGTGTCTGATAGTTTGCAAATTCCATCTCAGTAGCATACAGTTAAACTCTTTGTATTAATGGAGAACTTCACATCTTCAAAGTACTGTAGAGGTATTAACTAAAGCAGAATAACACCTTCTACTGAAATACAGAAGAATTAATTTAGTCAAATAAGCATGGAGTGCACCACAAACTAGTTAAGAATACCAAAAGTGATTAACATTACATTTTCAACTGCTTGTAGACAGTTACAATATATATTGTATATTTGCATATATATCTAGTTACTGAGAATAAGATATAATCAATTGTTAAGCATGACAGATGCCTTACAGTAAAGCTTCCCGGTACAGAAAAATCTTAAAAGTCTAGTACTTCCTAATGCTATAAAACTTTGGTATCAGAATTGCAGTAAGACATGAAAGTGTGGTTTTAAACATCACACTGCTACAAAGTTAGTGCTGCAATCCTGTTAAGAAAACCACTTCCACGACCTTTACCCTCCCAACATACTCTCAGATGGGGCCTCCCAGCACCAGTCAGCGTCATTTTCACAAAATAATCACACTCATATTTGCCTAGAGAACAGAAGAAAAGCTATGACTTCATTATAATTCCTACATGCAGAAATTAGAAGTGCACTTAAATTCGTTTCTTTCAGAAAAAGTTAAGCAATTATTGACATGACAGCTATATTAAACAACTGTACAACAAGTGTCGAAAGTCCTGGTGTCTTATTTCGGCACAGATTGTGTTTAGCTCTCGTATTGTATGAATTCTTTCTGAGAGCAGTTGCAAAGTTACAGCAGCTAGTCTGTACTTTTCATATATTCCACTTTAATGAGCCACAAGCACACTAGTAACTAATAGCCATCCATGTCAACACCTTGCATAGAAAGCAAGCTATGGTCTTCCATTTGACATATTTTGAATAACTCAACTTTTATCCTTGATACTAACATGTATAGATGAGACCGCCACAAAGTATAACTTCAGAGTACAGATCTTCAACAAGTCATCAGAACAAAAATCTTCACCACACTTTTTTTGCTCTTTGATACAGAGGCTGCATGTGCGACAAACGCAAAACGCCAGACAGTGGCATTCATGGAAATGAGAAGCCAAGACTGATTGAGAGAGAATATGTAATCACTCTACTTCTTAATGCTAACACTAATGAAGTCCTACCAGAGGTTACAAAAGGCAAGTGACAATCAGCTGTTCTCCAACACGGAAAGTTCACTGCATACATGATTCAGAATTAAGCATTTCTGTGCAAGAAATTAAAGTGATTCCTCACTCCCTGCAAGAATTCTGTCACCCCAGAACATATAACCTTACATCCAAGTCAAGCTCAAGCAGCCTTGAAATATCAAGAATGGGGAAAAAAAGCCAAAGCAGATCTAACTAATAGAAGGCATTGAAAGGAAGAAAATAGAAAAGTTAGAGAGATGTTCATGCTGTTTTCCATACCTGAAGAATCAACTCATAGTTCTGTACAATGTTCATTTATGGGAGGGGAAGAAAAAAAGGGAAAAATTAATCTTTATAACCAAGCATCAAACAAATGAAACTGTGGGGAAAAAAGAGCTCATTTATAAGATCAAACAGAATAAGGCAGGCAGACAAAAATCAATTACAAAAAATTACAATTGCTCTGGCTGGAAAAAATAAACACATTTAGAATTTAGAAATCATCTCTCAGGTGTGCTCTGCAGAGCAGAGTGTCTGTACTGGTAATTTAAACCACTGGCTGTGAAACTTTACCGTAATGCACATACAATATTTTTTTCTGTAATAAATCTAAGTACACACTCAGTGCCTAGAGGAAGTTTGGTCAGCTGGGGGAAAATCTGATCTTTGAGCGGCAGTAGAGATAAAAACAAAAAACAAATGGCTCAAGAGCCAAATAATCTAATCATAGATTGTCCAGAATTGGAAGCAACTTCCAAAGATCATCTACTCCAATCCCCATGCAGTAAGCAGGGACATTCAACATAATACAGGTACTTAATTAAACAAATTCCTTTGGCCACTAAATGGGTTTTTACTCACCCTGTACTGTCTGGGCTCTCCTGAAGTCTGTGATTTTGCTGGAAATTTTAACTGTTCTTCCAGTTTCTGAATTTCCTGCTGAAAATCATCACGCTCATGTTCCCTTTCTATAGCTTGTTGCTGTGAGCCCAGCCAGAGAAAATAAAAATATTTTAAAAAACAGCATTTCATTGAATTACTGAGTACAACAAAAAAAAGGTATTTGTTTTTGTGGAGAAGAAACTACACTCGCTTAAAAATCATTAACACTTGGTTAGCAGTCCTGAAAGCACAGCTAAAATTACAGGGGCAGAAAAAACACACCTCATCACATACATACAAATTCCAATTAGCATTTCATTAAGAGGAAAAAAATACTACCTAATACTACAGAAAAGGAATTTTAAAATTATTTTTTCCTTTACAATACCAAGATCTTCAACAAAGCAGAAAGTATCCCTATCTAGGAATCATCTTCCAAGTCCCAGGAACAAATTAAGTAGAGTATTTACCACCCAAACCCATGGAAATGTGGTGCCAAGCTTGCTTACATCCATGAATTGCCGCTGGTTTTTAAGCTGTTTTTCAAGAACTTGAATTTGCTGTTTTAATTCAGCAACCTCCAATAATTGTGTAGCCAGGTTTTGATTACTATGCAGCTGTTCTTCCAGTTCCACCTCCAAAACTTTCATTTGAGAGCGTAGGTTGGAATGGTCCCTTTCTGCCTGGCATTGAAGCTCTAATTTCTCCTTTGATAAAAATTCTACTTCCTTAAGTAGACCTGAATAAGGATGCAAAAATAACAACGAAGTAGTCAGTGCAGGGTACAAAAATAAAATTGAGTTGAAGATAAGACTAAATATCTCCTGAAATGGTCTGTAAGAGACACAAAAGGAGGTCTGATACTTGACTGCCTCCTGGGTCTCTGAAAGCCTACTTTGCTAAGACTACTTACACTGTAGCAAATCTGTTCTCAGCCCTGAAGTGAATACTATCTAGAGATATTCTGGACATACCAAAAGCTTTCACATCCACCTGTGGAGAACTCCCCATTTCAGACAGCCCTATCTCATCTGGCAAGGAGCCCTTCAGATTTTCTCCCTCGGTCCTTGCCCTCTGAAACCTGGTTCCATTTTCTTCCTGCCCCAGAGGCTCTTTCCAAACCACATCAGATCCTCAGTCACCCAAATTTACTCTGTTCCAGATGTGCTCCATCCCCAAAGCTTAAGCTCTACATCCCACTGTCAGCCACATAAGTCTCTCATATCCAACCATCTACAACCCCATCCTTCACTGTTATATCTACCCTAAATCCTTGACACCCCCCTTCTATCCAACTCTTCCTAACCAGACCGTTCAATACAAAATTTTCAGTTCCTCCTAACTGTCACACCAAGATCCATCCTACACCTCCAACATCCAGTCTCTCCAGTAGCCCTCTGCTTCACGTCACACTGAATGGAAGCAGCTGCTGACACGGTTGAGTTTGCACCCACTCTATCATTTCAGAGGCTACCAGTGACCAGCTCTAACCTGAAGCTAGTTGCTATGAGACAGCAAAGTCATTTTTCTCTGAATCTGAGATTAAAATCCAGAGAGAAAAAGAAAACATGCTCATAGAACCATAGAATCATTAAGGATTGGAAGGGATCTTGAGGGCCACCTAGACCAAGTTGCACAGGAAAAACAGCTTTTGAAGCCAAGTGAAATGGAGAATAAAAACTGTGTATTAGTCACTTGAACTCTTCAAGATGCGTACTTCAAGACATAGCACACACTTATATTGTCAATGTGAAAGCATGATATGCAACAGCTGAAGGGAAAAAAAAAACATCCTTTACTGACAGGTACACTGGCACCAGCTTCTCCAGTCATTTAAAATTCGCTGTTGGCTGATAAGCACTGTAACAGGGTTAATAAAGGAGTTTGAGGCACTGCTGGAAGATACACAGTGTATGTAACTCAAAAAGCTCTAGTATAGCCATGAATATTCTGCCTTTGAAACTCTGATAACCTCCTGCCATCACAAGATGCAACACAAAGTTATCCAAGGCTGAAAAAGATCGGCTGTAAACAAAGCTGACAACAGTTTGAATTCCATTATGAGAGTGAGAACTGGAGAATCTTTACATACCCAAATGCTGTGTTTTGTCAGGCAGGAAATGGGAATTAAACAGCGCTCTACTGTATTCACTTTTACAGAGTGCACAGACACAGGGGCACCCACACAAAGGGCACATGTACATAGACTGACTTGCTTGGGAACAGAATGGGTGTTTTGGTCAAAACCAGCAGATTTCTTCCCTTCTATATCCTAACATATGGTCATCAATGAACTTTCTTTTTAGCCTCACAAGAAATACTATTGTTTTCT
Organism: Upupa epops; assembly: GCA_013397515.1. NCBI lineage: Eukaryota > Metazoa > Chordata > Aves > Bucerotiformes > Upupidae > Upupa > Upupa epops. The sequence continues at coordinate 50,182 of VZRI01012900.1, forward strand.
GAGGAATAAAACACTGATTAGATAAAATTGAAATGAACAGTCATGGTCACCTCCTCAGACAGAAATGCAAGTTAGTTAAATAGAATTAATTAGGCGAGCAGATGATACACAGAATTGAAAATGTTTCATAGAAAGCAGCTAAATGTGATGTGTTTGAGCAATTTTTAACACTTTAAGCATGTGTTCCCCAATGGCATACATATAATTTCAAGCAACATGAAAGATCACAGATCTGTTGCTTTGTAAGAATGAACTAGCTATTTTATTAATTCTATTTATAATCATACAATTTCACTTCACACTTCCAGTAATAGCTCAGCACACTTCTTCCCCCTCCCAAGGATCATCATTAGTGAAAGCCAAGCTTTATTCTAAATGCATTTTATCAGCAAGGCCACTCTACTCACATTAGTACTCCACACCAAAACCAAAAAAAAGGGAGGAGGTAACAGCTTCTCAAGGAATAAGCCATGGCAATCAACCCCAAACAATAAATTTATTTTATGTTTCAGAAACAGTTTAAAATCAGAGGAAGAGTACTACAAATACCTGAGGTGGAAGAAAGTGGATGAATTTTAAGGCTTAGCACTTGTAGCAAGTGCAGTTGTTTGAGTCTAATAAGCTGCTGTCAAGAACTGCACTGCAACTACCAAGAGCATGTCAATCTTCAAATACACTCTAACCAGTTAGGTTCAATGTTCTTTCTCACTGAGTGCGCAACAGCAAATTTTAGGACAGTGAGGTGATTACCAAATCAGGTTAAACAAAAAGTATGTTTGAGGGAGGCCTGAACGGTCAGAAGGAATAAGGTAACTTGGTTTATGCAGCTCACACCAAAGACAATGGATATACAAAACATATCTAAGAATATATATGTGTGTATAAATAAAACCAATCGAAAACTTTGGTATCTACAAACTTTACTTCAGCATTAGACTTTCAAAGGTAGTATAAAAGTTACAGGTTTTTCTTGCTTCTTTTCATTCTCCTCTTTCTTCCCATAACTTCCTTACCATCCTGTAATCTCTTTCTGATCTACCTATCCATACAATTACATTTTTACAGTTTGCCTTAAGACTTCATTCAGTTATTGCTGTCATTTCCTTAACTCTCCATTTTTCTTCCCCCCCCCTCATTTAAATTTTGGTAGCTCACTGTGTATCATTATAGGGAGATAAACTGTGAGCTTCTGAAGTAAAATCAAGCTGGCAAACATGAAGAGTCTTTAAAGCTTAACAGCAGCAAAACATTTTTTCCCCTTTAAATACTGAATATTCTTAGTTTTAGTTGCTTTTTCATGCATCACAGGAGTCACAACATTTTTTGCCAAGATTATAAATAATATTAGTAATTTGTTTGGTCTATTTACAAAGTACTATTCATCTTTGTTAAACTATAATCACAACTATCAATTCATTCACTGTTACAGCAATGCAAACCAGAAAAAGTCCACCCTTGTTATTACAAACCTGAACCTTCTTTTTCTGCTACATTAGCAATAGGTGCTCCTAAAAATCAAAACCACAAACACATACAAGAAAAGAACATGACACTGTGATCCATTCCATCTTCTAAATCATCACAAATGCTTATGTAATACAGATCATGCCAACCTGTTATTTGGCAAAAAATGCACTTTATCAGGACACACAGCTCCTCATGATATTTGCTGATCCATGTCTGTAACCAGACTAAGACTACTCCAGAAATGGTTTTACAGTATAACTATACTAGTTGGTTGCAACATCCTTGGCTAGTCTCTTACACAGCATCTAAGACACTCAGTATTCTCTTTTCACAATTTTCCCCATAGAGATGGAATAATTAGTGCCTCAAATAACCTTTTATTTCCTGCAATGGTGTTAAAAGTAGGATTCAGTCCAGCAGGACTCACCAGCACAGACTTACAGTCTGTCATCTACCATACATTTCCATGACACACATTTGTGTTCAATATCATGGAATGGTTTTGCATCTCCTGGGTGACATACTGCTCATTGCCATAAGCACAATTTCTCAGTTACAGCCCATGAATCTGTTTTTTGTTCTGTTGTCCTTCCCCTGAAGAAGAGAGGTCTTCTCCCACCTCTTGTTCTATTTACTGTGTTAACTAAGTGTAGGGTCTATATGCCAGGACAATCTGCACGAGACTACTACTCCATTTTCTCTTAAGATAATACTAAGATATTACTAAGATACCACACAAGAGAGGAAATTCAGACTAGATTCAAAGAATAAATTTTTTACAGTGAGGGTAGGGAAACACTGGCACAGGTTGCCCAGAGAGGTGGTAAATGCACCATCCCTGGAAATATCCAGAGGACGGGGCTATTTATTAGTGAAAGGGCTGAAACACATGTTCTATGATAAGTGGCTGAGGACTCTGGGTTCTAGTTTTGAGAGAAAAAATTGCTCAGGGACAACCTCATTGCTCTTCACAGCTTCCTAAGGAGGAGAAGCTGAGGAAGAGATGCTGGTACCCTCTTCCTGATTCCCACTTGTCCTGTTCCTGGGTATGATTCAAAGCTGTGCCAGGGGAGGTTTAGACTGGATAGAAGGAAGTATTTCTTTATCAGGACAGTGGTCAAACCCTGGAGGCTTCAGAGAGGTGGTTGATGTGGTAAGCCTGCCACTGCTTAAGGGGCATTTAGACAATGCCTTCAGTAACAGGCTTTCACTCCAGGGCTGACCAAAAGTTGTCAGACAGCTGGACTAGCTGATGCTTGTAAGACCCTTCAAAACCAACATGCTGTTTTTCTGCTAGCTGAAGACACCCCTGCTTATTGCATAGATGACTATGCAAGGTTCTGTCCAACACAAATCATTCTATTGTCCTACATAAAAGGCAATTATTTTGATTGCACTGTATTTGAAAGGTTAAGTACAGAGCCAAAAGGAAGAAAGTGCAAGGATGGTAGCACACAAGAGCAGAATAATAGTACAGTCAAGAAAAGAAGAGAGGTGAAGAAAAGGTTGGAGAGAGATGAGAGGCAGAGAAAAACTGCAGATGAATGATAAGATAGGCTCAAAGTCAGGAAGGAGTCTACAACACAGGCTCCTCAGAAGCAGACAGATAATTACAATATAGTCTATGCAGCCAAACATACTCCTTCTACAGAATTTGCAACCAGATCATGAAACCTGAAGCATTTACATTCCTCTGTTGCCAACAACAGCTAAATTCACTAGAACATTGTTTCCTGACATCTTCATTTCTGACTTAAGCATGCACTACGTACAACTATATGTTATGTAGTTTGCTGAGGTAATAAAAATAGCCACGCAACACAGAATCAGAGAATCATTTAATCATTGGGGAGCAGAAGGGACCTCGAAAGATAATCTAGTCCAATTCCCCTGCCACAGCAGGGTCACCTAGATCAAACTGCATAGCAATACATCCAGGAGGGTCTTGAATGTCTCCAGAGAAGGACATTCCACAACCCCTCTGGGCAGCCTGCTCTAATGCTCCGTTACACTCATTGTGAAGAAGGTTCTTCTGATATTTATATGGAACCTCCTATGTTCCAGCTTGCACCCATTGCCCCTTGTCCTATCACTAGATGACCTTGAGAAGAGCCTGGCTCCATCCTCCTGACACCCACCCCTCACATATTGATAAACATTAATGAGGTCACCCCTCAGCCTCTTCTTCTCCAAGCTAAGGAGATCGAGCATTTCCTCAGCTCTACGCTGGACACTCTCCAGCAGCTCTGTGTCCTTCTTGAACTGAGGGGCCCAGAACTGCACACAATACTCCAGATGCGGTTTCACTAATGCAGAGTAGAGGGGGAGAAGAACCTCCCTCGATCTGCTAACCACCCCCCTTCTGATTCCCCCCAGGATGCTGCTGGCCTTCTTGGCCAGAAAAGCATATTGCTGGCTCATAGTCATCCTGCTGTCCACTCTCCTTTTATTCTACACTGCTCTCCAACAGGGCAGTCCCCAGCCTACACTGGCCGCTGAGGTTGTTCTTGCCCAGATGCGAGACTCTACAATCACCCGTGTTGTACCTCATTCAATTTCTCTCTGCCCAGCAATCTAGCCTGTGCAGGTCTCACTGAAAGGCAGCCCAGTCTGCTGGGGTGTCGGCGACACCACGCAGCTTTATGTCATCAGCAAACCTCCTGACAGTGCAGCCTAATCCCTCATCCAAATCAACACAGATGGACGTGGCACTGTGGTGACATAGCTGAGGGAAGTGTAACACAAAGAAGGAAAGGCTGTGATCCCAAACAAAGTTTGGGCAGGAAGACGATACAAAAAAATTCACATAAAAGTACTAGAACACCTGTAAGTCTGCAAATTCAAAAGTTACATAATTCTATTTGAATGACTCACAGATCCACTGTTAAGCATCAGCATAACCTAGTCCAAAGTTCCTGCACAGTGCAAGTCACGTAACTTCTCAATTTTCTTCTGTGAAACAAAGATCTACCTTACATAAACGAGCTTTATTACACCAAGATTCTTCAGGGTCTTGATTGAATTACTGCCGTCCCTTGTCCCTTCATTTTCAGTCAGTTATCACAACATCAGCTTCCACTCATTGAGTGTTACTAGACTTCATCCAGTATTGTTGGAGTTTCCCCCCCAATCCCATATCCATTTCCCTCAACAAGCATCCTGTAGTTAGCTTACATCACATAATATACTCTGTGGGTCTGAAAGAGTAATGGAGGAGGGGAAGGAATTATGTAAATTGCTTCTTCCCACATGCTTCCCCAAGTTTGATTTGGTATTTCAAATGCATGAGAGTGGCTTCCAGTGAGCCACTCTCATCTTATCCTCTCCAACACCACCTTATTGTAGTTTTTCAACCCATATACTTTCCCTTAAACACCTGAACACACTTTGATCTTGATCATTAAAGTCTTTCTACAGTGACCCTTACTGATCATGTGTGTTTTGTCAGAAAAAGGCTCTAAAGCAGAGGAAAAGCTTATGTATGAAACTAACACAACCACATTTTCATAATTCAGGTAATCTTCCAGAAGTATTTAATTTCTTCCGTCATTAAGTCATCATCTTAATCCTGAAAGCACTCAAAAAGCTCTCAAGTTGCAACTCTTCTTGACTGCAGTTTGGTTACTAACTAGGTGGTAATTATCTGTTGCAACTACCTACCTGTAGTTATCACATAGGTCTTATTTTCTCAGGCACTTTCCACTTCCAAATCAGGATAAGACTATAGCAGTACTTTTAACTGACAGTACTATTGTCTTACAAGTACAGAACCAGCTGCTTTGTTTCATTTTACAGAAAGCCCCTGCTAACCACAAAAAGCAGGCAGGTCATCACTAGATCATAAAACCAAAAACTGATACATTAGCAAAATATTGCCTTGTGCGCTGACCAGAAATTTTTTCTCACTAATAGTGTTATACCCACTCCTCACCAAGAATTGCTTGCTCCTGGGTTAGCTCCTGAAAGCGTTCACGCATGCTCTCCAGCTCCACAACAAGGCGACGTTCAGATTCTTCTTTCAGATTCAAGGCCTCTTCTAATGCTGCTTTTTCTGCAACATAACCTTCGATAATACCTAAAATCCCAAGTCAGAATGCAAGTAAAGTACTAGACAAACTCCTAAATGGGGAAAAAGGAGCTTGTGAACTGCAAAACAGTACAGAAAGGAGTAAGTGCAATATGACTTATATTTACACTGCAGATAGGCTTTCTGAATTATCCTGAGTAAAATGCACCTGTCAATACATTCTAACAGAGTTCATGAGGCTGCCATGCCATAAAATGTCGTAAAACACACAGAATAGGGACAGTTAAGCCCTGATGGCCTGGAATCACCTTGTAATATATGACAGCCCAACACATCATCTGGTGGGGATTGACGTCTAAATATGCAGAATCTCCATAAAGTAGAGTTAAATGTTAGATCCAGAGCCTAAAAAAAATTCAGGAATGCTTCACAGAAAGAAAGGAAACACCATTTTGGAAAAACTAAATAAGACTAAATGACTATAGCTGAGAAAAAAACCATGATTAGGAAAAACAACTCAACTTGAAGGACATGGGAAACCTCAAAGATTCTCCTACATAAAGGCAAAGACCTCTGGCCACAATCATAATTAGACCGATGATATGCAGTGTGATAGTGATGAAATCAAGAGACTCAGCCTTTTTATTCCTTCTGACAGAATCTCTTTATTCCTGCACTACCATCAGCATTGCTCTAGTACATGCTGAACCCTTTCAAGGTCAGACAGGTGGGCATTTACACTGGGAGTAAAATCATCTTTTCAGTAATCCAAGCTCCCATGTTTAGACATGCAGGAATGCAAACCACTGCTTTCAAAGTTATGGTATTTTTCACACACAGTGAAAGTATAGGACTCAACACTATCACATTTGCCCCAAGGAAATGCATTAAGACAACTAGAAGGTTTGTTAGGGACAATTCATGCTCAAAGTAATTTAGCAATCAGAAATGCAGAAAATAGACTGCAGCCAGGCAATCAAGAACAAAACATACACAAAGTATTATCAGAGATATTTCTAGTGACCCATGAGTAAATGACACTAAAACCTCTTCATGTTAGTCTCATTTCCTTACCCTCTGCTTTATGAAGCTCTAGTGCCAGCTGATTCTTGGCCTCACTTTCCTCACTGAGGCACTCGATTAGCTCCTGGTGCTGACTAACCACTTGGGCAGTTTCCTGACTTCGACGGCTGAATTCCTCCTCAAATTGTGTGTGGTTTTCATGCATTTTCTCCAGCTAAAAAAAACAAAACCAATTTCCCTTACCATCAGATCTTGGATACACATGCAAAGTAATACTATGGACATGTAAACAAAAACCCTTCTTAATTTTTTATAATGCTTATGCATTAAGATCCAAGTTTTGAAGTTTCATTTAGTACTAGGGTAACTGCCCAAACCTCTAAGACAACCTTGGTGACTCCCTCACTCACATACTCCTTATTTTTGCCACAAGTCTTGGGCACATAAGTTTCTTTCCTGTACATAAAACAAGATACCTCCCTGTTAGTTGAACCGCTCAGCTTAACATTTCCAGAGCCACTTCCAATGCAATACATCCTTACACTTCAATTCTTCAAGACTGAGGCGTGTCTACTGGACAGTGCAGCCAATATATTATTAGGTTTCCAAAGAATGGCACCAGCTCTCTGAGACTGTCTATCTTGCTTTTCGGCATGCAACATCTCAAGTTCCAAAGGAAAGGAACAGAGCAGCCCCATCCCCATCTAGTTTATATTTAGCTGATCCTGCTGCATACACCATTTCACAAATGTATGCAAAATATGTTCACATGAAGCTGATGAAGGTGATCTAGAATTTAGTCTGTCACAGTTTTGCCAAGTACTTTAACCAAAAGTTAGTTGCTCTGTTGTGAAACTAGTATAGGTACCCAAAAGCACAAATCTAAGCAACTCACTGTAGGAGAGATGTTTTTAAGATGGCAAATATATATTTCACACAAACACTTATCTCTTAGTTGCACAAAACACCTGACAAAATGAATTTCTGACATATTCTTCCCCCTTACATTTTCTTTTAAATTATGGACTTCCTTGCTCAACAAACTAGTTACTGCAGCATTGAATTCAATTCTCTTAAGGTATATAGTATTCAGGCATCTATGTTCATGGATTCTTTCTAAAGCTGAATACCTAAACCCTGCAAAACTCAGGATCATAAAGGAAAATGTATTTCCATACAAAGACCAGCTCCTTGCAGCACAATTCAACAGTAGAGAATTAAAAGATCTTTCTTTGTTTTTATCTACATAATTTCAAAAATTTTTAATATGGGACTGAGTTTTCTTGAAGCTGATTATCAGTGTTGAAGCATTGATGTAAAATACAATAAAACTCCTCAAAACCACTTAACTCATGGTATACAGAAACTGCCATATGTATCCAAAAATACTAGCTTCAATCTACTTAAGGCAACCAACTTATAAACATCCTACAGGATGTGCTAGAAGAGTTGTTAAAGTCTCCATTATAAGAAATTACCAAATAAGGACAAAATCTTCATTGTAAGCAGCAGGGGACACACACCTCTCTATACCAATAACTTGTCATTTCTTTACAGTAGCCAGTTCTACATGGTGCTAAACAGACAAGCCATATAGATTTCAATTTGTATGATTGTACTGAAAAATGCAAAAAGTTTTACTTGTTTAGTTGATTCAGTCACCAGTTCCAGAAGTCTCTCCACTGCAGTATGCAGACGCTGACAAATTTTCTGTAACATTTCTTCATTTTCACATGCCAATTCTGGCTTTCCAAAAATACTTTCACATAAGTATTGGCTCAACTCAGACCCCTCCTCGGTCAATGGAGACATCTGGTTGTGTTCTGTGAGAGTTTCATCAAGCAGCTCATCTACTGGAAACAAAAAAGATATTTAAAAAACAGTAAAGTGACACAGAACTGGCCACTCCAGTAGCAACTGACATCAGAAAGTGACATTGCTTGGCCCTGAAAACCTATTACAATAAAAACTTATATGCAGCAATAAATCAATGTTGAAAAGTCAAAAGTCTTGTATGGTATTTGGAAACACTGGCGGTCTGAAACTGCACTCGCCGTGTGTGTCTTTCCTGCCCTATAATCCATTCAGCCTTTTCCTGCAACATTTTAGCAGGTCCACTATTGAAAGAATTAAAAGAACACTGACAGACACCATCTTAAGTGTGGAACAACACAGAAGACACTGCAACAAGAGTTACTTCATTTCAGAACCTTAACCAAATAAAAGAAAATTAAAAGATACTTTTCAAAACCATAAATTTGCTACATCCAGTTATGCAGATTTATACTAACCTTTTTCAAGGTGATGTTTTTCTTTGGCTTTGAAATACTGCAGGAATCCCATTTCTTCTGTAACACTGTGACTTCCTCTAGAATCTCCAGAAGCCAGACTGTCATCAAGGCATAGACCAATCCTGCTACAGATAAGGTCTTCAACAGTGATTGTAGCCTTCATCAACTCCGTAAGCAATTTCAAAACATGCTGGTAAGATTCCTGCAGGTTTTTCCTAGAACAGAAGTGTATCCACCATTTCAAAACCTGTATGCACTTAGATTTAAAAGATTCCTTAACATATTGAAAAACTGGCAGTCTTAAAATGGCAAAATTTAGCCGTTTTCCATGAAGATTATTCAAAATGTTCTGAAAACCAAAGCCATATTCACAGAGCAGATTCAGCAAAACCCCTTTTTCATAGGTAGATGGAAAGATCATACCACAGTCAGAAACATCTCAGGCTTCCGTATCTGTGGAAGCATCACTAAGTAGGAAGAACATGTTTAATACTATAGTATCTGTGACAAAGTATCCCCAAGTATCTAGGGGACCACAAAACAATTCTATTTATGAAAGCATTTTATTTGTAAGAAAAACCGGAAGCCAGTTTCCAAGAGGTGAGACAGAATTCTGCGCAACATCCTCCCTAAATCACACATTCCAGTAACATATCAAACCAAATCACATTGCCCTGAAAAGTTTCTGTGACTAAGAGGCTTTTCCCATCTCCTACCTTTTCCCAAGATAGCAGACAGCAAAAACCCCAAAACACAAAACTTTCCATCAGACCGCAAGGCAAAAAAACCCCCAAAAATCCTCTCTTGCTCTCCGTATCATGACAGATAGGTTATTACAAAAGAAAAAGCCTCAAGAAACCTTGGAAATAAAATCAATATATCATTACCCTACAGTATTGACTTTGCCTAGTTATTGATTGAAAAGTGAGTAAACAAGCTAACAAAATCCCAATGACTAAGCATTATGTAACACATGATGTACAAACCTTTCATTCTTGGATTGCTCAATATCAGATCTCAACATGGCTACCAAATTCCCTTCTTCTTGGTTTTCTCTGTCCCTCTGCTGAAGGAGGGTCTCCAGTTCAGAGTTGGTCTCCTCTATTTCATGGTTTAAAGATTCCACCTTCTTTTCCAGCTGAAGAAACACCATAAAAATACAACAAAGTCCACCTTTTTGCCACAACTGCAAACTTTACTCAGTGATCTTACTCTTCATCTCTCATCATCACATCTGCTGTTATACAAACTTGCTTTTACAAGTACTCAAAAGTAAGGATAGGAGAAAGACTAAAAATGGTTATTTTTTTAGTTCTTTTCTGATGTTCACTTTACTTCAGCAAGATGCCTCACTTGCATTAAGACAAAAGATCTGTTAAAACTTTGAACCATAGTTTAGTTCGCTTTCTTTCACTGTTACATCTCAAGAAAAAAAGTGGTCTCCTCTCCAGGCTGAACAACCCCAACTCTCTCAGCCTGTCTTTATAAGAGAAGTGTTCCAGCCTTCGTTTTCATGGCCTCCTCTGGACATGCTCTAACAGGTCCACATCCTCCTTGTCTTCAGGGCTCCAGAACTGGCCATATTACTCCAGGGGAGGTCTCATCAGGGTATTTATTTTTAGTGTTACTTCCAGTTTTCCCAATATATATAACACATGCCTAACAGAATGGTCCAATATATCAAATGTACATACTGGACAGTGCTTCCCAAAATGTGAGAAAAGACATATGTCTTTCTTGTGTTTTGAAGAGTCATAGCCATTACTTTAATCATTGAAAAATCACTTGACACTTCCAAAACTACCTAATCAAAACATATAACTTTTTCAAGCTGTTCCTCTCTCTCTCTGAGGTTTACTAGGTATCATAGACTCAGCTTAGACATTTGCTTTGCAGGAGGAAAACAATTGTTTTGCTTGGCAAGTATTATCTTGGCCACTTCCAGGTCCAAACTCCCAATTCTTACTTGGCCAAAAATCTGAGATACGGATGGCATCAATACACTGACAGCAGAAAGAAAAACTTCCATCTCTCACAAAGCAGCCTTATGCCCCTTGTAAGTGACTGAGGAACAGTTCCCAAGCTGATACTCAGTTACAGTTTCCCTCTTACAGCTGTGCCACTCCAGTTAAGAGAGACACTCCAAATATTACACCTTGAAAACTCGTGATCCAAGAAATTACTCAAAGCCTGTCTACATGATTCTTACAAAAAGTGAGAGCACTGTACTAAAATAGAACTACAACAGCACCTTTAGGATCTGGATTTAAATTAATTTACACACACCTGGATAATTATTGCTGCTTTCTCCTTCAGCTGGGTTGATAACATCTCCTTCTCCTTTTGGTGAGCAGCCCTTGCCTTCTCTCTCTCTTGAAAGAGCCCCTCCTCCTTGTCATGTAGTAATGTCTTTTTTTCAGCTTCAAATTCATCCTGCATAAGTCACATAAACTTGAATTCACAGAGAGAAAGAAAACCAGCAAAAAATAGGCCAACCCCACAAAAAAACCCTACCGTCAAGCCCTTCCCTCCTTTTTGTTTAAAAGTAGACATTTTATTTCTCAGATTGACTAGCAGTAACTCAGACAGTAAACAGCACCATTCAACAAAATTATGCCAAATGATGATTTAAAAATAGGTAGGTAGGCAAATTAATATTCTCACTGAGAGCTAAGTCAGTGCAAACTATTGAGATAAGTGATAAGGAACACAAAACAGATACCCAGTAAATGAAGACTGAGGTGGAGAGAAGCCACTTTAAGTAACAACATGCAAACCACCGAGTTTCAGTTTACCATGTCCTGGTAAATCTGGAAATCCCTGGCTAAATGATCTAGAACCTATTAAAGGACATGAAGTTTCACAAGTCCAAGCCCAAGGTTCTGCATCTGGGTTAGGGTAATCCCCCACTCCTACATCTGCAAATAATAAAGTTGAAACAAAGTCCTGGGATCCCTTCCCAAAGAAGGGGGGGAAAAAGGCTAAAAAAGGAGCACTGATGAGTAATTGTTTCTGCAACATGAGAATTGGGGAATGATTCTTCTTGATCACAGTATTAAAAAAATTATGTTTTATCTGTACTCAAATATACCTGGGAGTATATTTGAGCAATATACTCCCAGGTGATAGCCTTTTCTTTTTATTGCTAAGTCTACAAAACAAGTTTTTTCCCAGTGTATGAAATAAGACTTCAAAGAAGAACATGTACAGTCACCTGAGCTATCTTGGATCTTTTGTGTAAGACAAGCAGGTCCTTACACCAGGCAGACTCAAATAGCAGAGACCGTAGCAGTTAGTAACATACAAATGAACAGGCAATAGGAATATGAAGATATTCCTTGGTCAGTACAGTACTTCTGAACATCTCTGAAACAGCCTGCCTATTCTTCTAAGAAGCAGTGCATCCACTAAAAGTTGGTTAGATTGTAGAAAGTAACTTCTAGTAACTAAGATCTGCTATTGGACACAGGACAAGAAGAAAGGTTATCTGCATGTCTGGCATGAAGACAACTGTCATAAAGGAGCATGGGGAAGTTGGTAGGGGAACACTCATTGTAAACACCTGCATTACACAGCCCTGCCTGAAAAAATACCAGTCAAATTAATGAAAGAAAAAAACCTGGGAGAGGCAGCTGTACTCGCATTAGAATTACCTGGCAAAATTTCAATAAAAAAGAAAGATCTCTAGTATCCCAAATGCTAACAGAATCACAGAATGCTAGGCATTGGAAGAGACCCCAAAAGATCAACTAGTTGGAGCAGATCCTGTCAGAGCAGGATCACCTGGATGAAGTTACACAGGAACATGTCCAGGTGGGTTTTAAACACCTCCAGAGAAGGAGACTCCACAATCTCCCTGGGCAGCCTGTTGCAGTGCTCTGTGACCCCCACCATGAAGAATTTTCTTCTCTTATTTATGTTGAACCTGCTGTGTACCAGCTTACACCCATTGCCCCTTGTCCTATCATTGGATGATACTGAGAAGAACCTGGCTCCTTCCTCTAGACACTCACCCTTTTCTTATTTGTAAACACTAATGAGACCACTCCCGAGTCTCCTTTTTTTTTCCAAAACTATAGACACCCAAGTGCTTCAGCCTTTTCTCAAAAGGGAGATGCTTTACTCCACCATCTTTGTGGCTCTAACTAAATTATCTAGACAGGAAAATAGAGAAAAGCAGGAATCACTTATGAGGTTGCGCACAACAGTCAGTCCAATCCCAGTTTTCATGCTGAGATTCAGTAGAGGACAGCAATGCTAAATGCACCTCCAGCACGTTTCAGTGTCGTCTGACAAAATACATATTAGTGTCCTCTGTTACAAAAGGCAGCTGAACTAGAGAGAGATGTCAAAAAACAACCAGGACTGCAGAGAAGTCCAGAGGTGGTAAGATTTCTGAACATCTGTAGCATTCAATTCTAGATGTTTGTATAACTGTTAAGAAGCGTCCCACTTCAGCTTGGAGCACTGGCAGGAACATTAAGGAAGTTACTAATGCTCAAATAACTTATCTCAACGTGTTCAGTACATTGATCACACTGAGGTGGATGCAAGTGCTACACTCGGCAAGTTGATGAGTTACCCTCTCGTCTGACCCAGGATGTGCCCTCTCCACACACTTGTCACCTCACCAATGAGGGCATTTTGCACAACGCTCAGATTATGATAGGCAACTACAACATCATGCACAAGGCCAAACAATGATACATCTCAGGGCTTTTCAAGCTCAAATTTTGGAACTCAAAAGGACGAGCCCAAAAAAAGCAGACATTAAAAACAACTCCAATAAAAATCTCATACACAAACTGCTTACTGTCATTGCACCCTTGGTAAAATGCTTACCTTCAGCTGTGCAATCTGCTGTTCAAGCAGTACTTCTGACTGACACTTCAGGAGCTCAATTTCTTCTCGGAACTGAACCTGCTGCTTCAATTTTACTTCCTCAAATTGAGCCAAAAGAGCTGTTCGCATGGTTTCTACTTCAGAGGCTGATGCAGTAGCATACATCTGCACACAGACAAGTGATAGTAAACGTGCTATAATTAGTGATAGCCTGTGCTATAATTAAGGAAAAAAAATTAAAAAAATGAAACCAAACCAAAACCATCAGGCTCAAATAAATTCTGAAGACTATTTTCACAACAGTTCTCTCCAATCCTCAAGGTCATATATAGCTACTGTCTGTCAAATGCTGACTACAGAAAAAATGCAAGTCAATAAAATCAGAGAAGCAGCAACAAGGCATCCAGTGTCCTGTATTCATTATACCATCAGGTCAGGCTACCAAAGTATTCCTTACTTTTTCTTTCCCACAGACACCTCACTAACAGAAATTCAAAGAAATGAGGATGTAAAAAGGGTAAAGAAACACAGGGAGATTGTATTTAACACGTGATTTCTCTTGTTCAAATGGGATTAAACATGATGCAGCTATATTTAATGCAGCTGATCTTTGAAATATAACAATTAAAAAAAAAAATCAAGCTAATACACAGATATGAACTTTAGGCTTCAAAATCTTAATGTTGTGTTTTCTTATCTACTAGTGCCATTAAAAAAAAAATCCCAAAGCATCCAGATACACAGCTGTATTTCTAAGTTTAAGCATCTGAACATTAAGCTTTATTTCTAAGGCTAATAATAGTTTTACTTTATCATAAAGTATGGATTATTTTGGATTATTATTATGGATTATTTTGGGCTTGCATATTTAGCAACATTCTGACCTCTTGTTCATGTTCATGCTGTGCTTTTAGTTTCCCCAATTCTTCTTCCAGCTCTCTGCAGAATTTTTCCTTATGTTTCTTAATTTCAGCCTCATGATGATCCTGAAGCTCCTGCAGTGCTTTTCTATGCTTTTCCTCCATACTCAATACTTCTTCACGTAACATATCAAGGGCCAGACATTTTTCTTCTTCCAGCAATCTCCTCTGATTTTGTAGAGCTGCGTTTAAATCATCCTATGTAAGAATTAAAATAAGAAAAAACAACTACGTACAAATATTTTTTATACATATCCACTATCATTGTATTTTTTCTTACCTAGTAAATCCCCTACTTTTCCCTTGTACCCAGCTTTTTGAAGTTTGTTCTTAAGTGCAAGAAAACCCCAGTTAGAATGTAGATTAGTTAGCAAAGATAGGACAGAAGAATAACACCCTCTTTTCTCTCACAAGACCTTAGCTTTTTGGAGCACAGAAACCACACAGAATTGTAAGTTTGGGAAGTGGGCATGGCAAGGGTGAAAAACAGTAAATCTGTCTCTAGAAGTGTCTTAAATTTTAACAATGAGCTAGGACTTCCTACCTCTTTGTCTTAGAAAAGTTTTGGAATAAGTTTTTTTACCCATTGGAACTCTGGAAGAACTCGAATATCTGCTCTATCAAATGGAAAGCTACAGACTTTGATGTAAGGCCCTAAGACGAGAAAGATCCACTCACTCATGACGTGCCCGTGGGACCTTTCAAGATTCACAGAATTGCTCAGGTTGGAAAAGACCTTCAAGATCATACAGTCCAACCTCAACCTAATCCTACTACCCCCTATGTCTATCAACTCACCATGTCCCTGTGTACCATATGTAAATGATTTTTAAACACATTCAGGGATGGTGACTCAACCACCTCCCTGGGGAGCCCATTCCAGTGCTTAACAAACTCTTATGGTAAGCAGTATGCAACCTAACCCAACCCCACTCCCCCCCACACAGTCTGAGGCCATTTTCCCTCATCCTGTCACCAGTGACAATGACATCATTCTTGCTACAACCTCCTTTCAGGTATTTGTAGAGAGCAATAAGATCTCTGTCTAGTCTCCTTTTCCCCAGACTAAGCAGCCCCAACTCCCTCAGTCACTCCTCACAGGGTATGTTTTCCAAATCCTTTAACAGCCTTATTGCCCTTCTTTGGACCTGCTCCAGCACCTCAATGTCCTTTCCATATTCTGGTGCCCAAAACCGAACACACCACCTGAAGCAGTGCCTTACCAGTACACCAGGGGCAGGATTACTTTCTTAGGCCTGGTGGTCTACCTTTATTCTATTCTTCCCATCCACACACACTCTGCTACCAGGGACAACATTTAATCCCTAGAGATGTAACTTAACCTATAGGGTAATGTTTACTTTGTCCTGCTACTTCACTATTAAGTAAAGAAGCTCCAAGCAACAAAGTGGAGCCACCCCTATCTGAATCATACTACAAATATTTACATCATTTGTACCTTTGGCTCAGACTGAGATAGAAAACTCATTGGTTTGATAATTTGGCAGGGGAATGCAACAGATGGACTTAATTTTCAGCTTGTTTCCTGTTTCAGCTCACAACATGGCCAAACACAAGTATGAGCTAGCAGTGGCACAAAGGAAATATATCCCAAGAACAAGGGAAAGGGTGAGCCCACACAACGTACTGTGTGATTTCACCTTCCATGCCAAGTTTTCTTTTTGACTCACCTTACAAGCTTCTTCAGCTTCAACATCCAAACCTTTAAGCTTTTCTGTATGAGCAGTAGCTGGCTGAATTTTCAAATTATTTTGTGAAAGTTTAAGTTCTTCAGCATGCTTTAGTTTCAATCTCTCTATCTCCTGAGCCAAGCGTGCTTGATTCATCTTATCCTTTTCACAGAGCTCTTCTGCATGCTGCAGCTGTAGCTTTTTAAGGGCCTGACTGTGTTCATCTCTTATATTCTGAATTTCCAATAAGTAGGATGACTCCAAAGAATCCAGATTTGATAAATGTTTAGCCTCAAGCTCATCAATCTGTGCCTGCTGCTTTGCCTGTAGTTCAGCAATACAACCTTCAAGCTGAATCTGCTGTTTACTTTCTAGTGTAGATTTAAGTGCTTCAATTTCAGCTTCATGTTTTGTCTGAAACTCTGCTGTAAGAGACAAAATTTGTTGCTTATGCTTCTCCTCCAGTTGCTGACTTTGGAATTCCATCTCATTGATGTGTTTCTTCTTCAGCTCTTGGAGAACCATCTCTTGCTCACTTGTGAATTTCTGAGTCATAGTTCTGTGCTCCTCCATAAACCTGTATCATTTCCAAGAAAGTGAAGAGAATACTGTAAAAAAGACAAGTTTATTTTGGATTTTTTTAATAATTGACATAATAAATAAAATAAGTAGGTTTTACCTAGCCTCCACAAACTAAGTTTCAAATACAGAACTATTTCAAAACAGTCCATGGTGATTTCATGGCCACATAAAGGTTTATGCAATGTTGCTTGGTAGCATCTGATTATTACTAGATAGACTGGGACCCCATTAGATTTCCCACTTACTATCATAAGAGAGCATTTCAATACATACAGTATACACTGTCTACATCTCCAACATGTTTGTCTGCAAGTAAATGAACTATCATATAAGAAACATCTCCAAAACCATCTGGTTAAGACCTAGACATTAAATCACTGTGGAAGTGTCTGTGAAACTAATCTCAGGTCTCTGATGTCTGCTTAAAGCTCAGTACAGAAGATTAACAATTGAAGTGTCAGAATTTACTGTAATCATTAACCATAGAGCAATTCTGGTGGCAATTCTAATAATTAAAAAGCAATTGGTTATATAAAGGCTACATTTCTTTTTGAAGCACTGCATGTAAAAAAACCCCATGCTGTTGTTTGTAAAAACCTTTTAATATACTTGAAACAATGAGGGAAGGAACAGGAAAGAAAACTAAGCTATTACAACCTTGACATCTATCTAGAACTGAAGACTGCCATACAGGGCCCTAGTATTCAGCTTCATTTGCCAGGAAATACAGACTTACACTATTTCATCCAAATAGTTTGAAAAGACTTGAGAAATATTTAAAGACTGTTTCCACTTACCTTTCCTGCCACATTTTCCCCTCCTACGAGGCTACTCTAAGATTTTCAGCTCTGTGTTGCACTCTTAACTGTGAAAAGCAGAACTTAACTATGCTTTATTTTCTTCACTAGATTAAGTGTATTTACACAAAGCAATAATATGGAATTCATGGTAATGGACAGCATTACTACTCCTTGGGAAAGAAAACCTTAAACATGTAAGTTAGGTGGTGCCACCAAGTGACAAACTTACATCACTACCATTCTTTAAGTTAAAAACAAGCAAAAGCAACAGCAACTCAACTGGTAAGCAGAAGTGCTCAAGAAGTACTCATGAGTTACCTGTTTTGTGCTTCCGTAAGTTTCAGTGCACATTCTTCCTGCAGACAGAGTGTGGCCTTTTCCATTTCTTTTGCTAAGAGCACTTTGGCTGCCTGCAAATCAGTATCATATTGGTCCTGAGATTTCTGCATAGCCAGTGCACTAGCAAGGCTGTCCTCTAGCTGCTGAATGTTGTTCTGCTGCTCTTTTACTAGCTTCTCCAATTCTATAATTTTGGCAGCCTGATGATCGTGAAGTTGATTCATTTCAGCTTCTCGACGTTCAAACTCCTTTTGTAAATTCTGCTTTTCGCATTCTGCTCTACTTTGCAGCTCGATACACAACGATGATAACTTCTCTTCTGCTTGGAGTCTCTGGTCCTCACTTTCACATTTCCACTGCCTCTCTTTTTCTGTGTACAAAGTCTCCACTTTCTTGACTTCTTCTCTGGCTTCCCTTATTCTATTCTCACAATCCTCAGTAATTTTATGTTTTACCTGTGAACAAAATTATAAAAAACAAACACATGAAATAGCAAAACCAAACTGAAGCATGCAAAGTAAACATTTTCAGTCACTTAAAGTCTTGGAGCTATCAAATACTTGCAGTGAAGTCATGAAGTCACCATTCAAAACCAAAAGTAAGGCTGAAATGTTAAGGAATTTGAATTAAGTTGGAGTGGTATAGATATGTATAGCCCATGTCAAATAAAAGGCACACTAGAACAACTCTTGAAACACTTGCCTTCCCACACAATCTGTACTCTCAAGAAAAAGCTTATCTGTAAAGAAACTAGTATTTCATATTAAAACATTCTTAACTTGAACACTTACTCCAACATTTGTGTGTATCCAGGCAAGTCCATCTAAACCTGAAGTTACTATGACTAAACTAGGGACCTTTAAAGGTAAGTTTTGCCGCCACCTGCCTTTGCAACACATCTGAGCCTGCTCAACTCTATACAAATATAAACTGTCCTGTTACACAAATTACCTTTTCCATTTCCTCTTTCAGATGCTTTTCCTTCTGCTCAGAGACCTCTTTTTGTTTAGCAATCTCACTCTTTAAGTGCTTTATTTCTTCCAAAAGTTCTGCAATATACTTTTTCTCAGAGGAATAGAGAGAGAGCTTAGCTTTGTACTCTTCCTCCAGCACGGACACTTGCTCAGCCACCTTCATTTCAACTTCATGTGCTGCATCTTGAGCACTCTGTAGGCGCAGTTTTGTGATTTCTTACAAGAAAATAAAAATTTAAAAAAAAATCAATAAAATGGCACTCTGAAATATGCTTTAACAGATTCTATTAATGCACATAATAATGCTAGACACTGTCAGCCATACTGTATCTGTAGCCATACCAACTACAGACCAACAAGAATCACTTACTGAGATGATTCTGTGCTCTGTTCTGCTTTATCATCACCTTCAAAACTTATCAGCATCAACACACACAGGACAACAGGGATGGATCATAAACCTGTGACAGGACCTCTCGTATCAGAAACAGCCACAGGAACCTACCCGCTTTTTCAGCAGCAGAACAGCAGGTATATGAAGTCTTATCTCCTCTTTTGCAAATGCTATTTACAGAATATATTTCCCTCAAAAGCAGATGGGACAAATCTCTGACCACTTTAATTTAAGCAGTTCTGATATACAGTCTAGTATTAAAAATAAATCAATAAATTATGACAAGAAATAACTGCAAATTTAGAAGTTGTACTGATGCTTGTAACCAACATAAACAGAATATAGCTATAGCCAAGTGTGTTACACAGCTGAGTTATTATAAATTCAAATGTTTGTGTCTCATGCTGTGCTCCCAGAAAGACAATGCAGATGCAAGAACTGTCACCATCCCTTAATCTGCACCTCAACATTATAAGCACTTTATTCTGAATCAGTATAAGGCAATATATTTCTGTACTTTACAGTTCCAAGAAAAGCAGCATAAGAAATTGCATAAACCCATGATCATATAGGAATTCTCATTAAATTTAGTCCCAAGAGGAACTTTAACCTCAACACTACAGCAAAATCACACCTGTAACAAACTGTCATAGTTTAGAATAATAGAATCATCAGGGATCAGAAGGGACCTCAAAAGATCATCTAGTCCAATCCCCCTACCAATCTCCCCAGGCAGCCCCCTGCAGCACCCCATCTCTCTCCCTGGGAAGAAGTTACAGAATCAGTCAGGGTTG
>VZRI01012900.1:71765-140346 GCA_013397515.1 Upupa epops
CACTCCTTGTAGAGTTTCTTTTTGTGTGACAGTGTGTCCAGGAGCTCCTTGCTCAGCCAGGTGGGCCTCCTAGCATTCTTCCCTGCTTTCCTCCTTGTTGGTGTACATTGCTCCTGGACACAAAGAAGGTGATCCTTGAATACTCCTGATTGCCCTAAGGATCTTAAATTCAACCGCTTCATGGTCACTGCAGCCAAAGCTGTCCCTGAGCTTCACATTGGTCACCAGGCCTTCCCTGTTGGTGAGAACAAGGTCCAGCACAGCACCTTCTCTTGTTGGTACCTCCACCATTTGGAAGAGGAAGTTGTCATCTATGCAATCCAAGAACCACCTGGATTGCTGATGCCTTGCTGCGTTGTCCCTCCAGCAGATGTCAGGGTGGTTGAAATCCCACATGAGGACCAGGGCCTGTGATCTGGAAGCTGCTACTTTTTGCCTGTGAAGGGCCTCATCTGCTTGGTTCTGCTGTTCAGGTGGCCTGTAGCAGACTCCTGCAGTAAAATCACCCTCCCCTGTCTTCCCTTTAATTTTGACCCATTCACTCTCAATCAACTGTTCATTATCCTTCCCCAAGTAGAGCTCCACTGATTCCAGATGGCCACTGATAATAGAGGGTGACTCCTCCTCCTCTCTTTCCCTGCCTATCCTTCCCAAAGAGCTTGTACCCATCTATCCTTATATTCCAGTTGTGGGAATCATCCCACCAAGTTTCAGCAATTGCCACTATGGCATGGCCTCCCAGCAGTACAGTGGCCCTTAATTCATCATGTTTCTTCCCAAGCTCTGTGCATTTGCATAGAGGCACTTCAGCTGGGCAGGCCCTGTCTTCCTCTTGCGCCAATTCCCCTCGATTTCCTCAGACTGTCTTGGTGCATCCTCCCAGGCTTGCCCCAGGACAAGTAGAGGGCCCTCAGTGGCTCTTAATCCTCTGCCTTTGGTGAGCTACCCCACTGTTTGTCACCAGACAGCAGGAGACTATTAACCTTGTCCCCCTCCAAACCTAGTTTAAAGCCCGATTAATGAACCCTGCCAATTCCTGCTCCAGAATTCTTTTCTCCCTCTGGGACAAGTGCATCCCATTAGTTGTTTGCTGCTCTGGTGCCTTGTAAACTGAGCCGTGATTGTGGAATCCAAACCCCTGTTGATGACACCAGTCCTGCAGCTATGAATTCAAGCCGAGAAGATTCTGATTATGCTCAGCTTTTAAACCACGACACAAAACAAATTCTGCTACCCATAAATATTTTACTCCTTGTTCAAAAAAGCCATTGCCAACTAGGGGAAAAACACCCGAGAAAAATTCAGTATTAGTTTTAAATTAGCAGAACACTCTCAAACCACAAAAAGAGCGCAGGCAAAAAAAGTACTAAAAAGAGAAGTGGGCCTGCTCTATAACCAGACTGAAAACTAGTAATCCATTTCATGCACACAAGACACATTCAGCCTATCTGACAGACAATACAAACATATTTTCAAATAAATACTAATTTAGCACTTGACAGTGCCCTTCTAGGTGTCAAGAATGGAAACCTGATCAAGTCCTTTTAGCAACTGCTCCAAGCTGTATACCCCCACATCTTTGGAATATGCCTAAAAAATTTAAAAAGCATAATGCCAGAGATTAAACCATAGTGAGGAACTCAACATATGTTAGGTACTTACAAGTTGAAAACTTCTGATAAGCCTATTTAAATACAAGCTATACAACCAGCTTAATGTTTACTTCCCAGCCTGTCAGACCATCTTACCTTTAATATGTTCTTCTGAAAGTTGGGCACGGAGCTGCTCAAGCTCTGAACAATGCTTTCGCTTCATTTCCTCAATTTCTGATATGTATTTGTCTACCAGATCCATCTTCATTTTCCTTAGGTCCTCATTATATTGAAGCGTAAGGGAAGATCTTAGGGTATCTAACTCATGCCTGTGTTGTTCTTTAAGTTGTACCTGCAAACAGGCAAGTTCTTCCTACATAAGAGATGGGTCAGAAAGACATCTTCAGCTTTACTGAAATCACACTGAGAATCTTTCACTAAAAGCGCTATGTGAATTGCACTGCAAAGCACTTCCTTGACCTGCATAAATCTGGTTTCAAAAAACTTTGATGGTTTTGTTCCATTCCTGCCATTCCATCTGCTACTAGAGTTGCAGAGCCCCTCCAAAAAACATACAATTAGGAACCGTGCTACAAGCTCAATCTGAGTTTCAGGAGCTGTCTGAAAGTACAATAGAGGACTAGAGTCCCACATCTATCTTGGGAGAGAAATATTAACTATCCAGATTGAAGAAGCCTTCCTCTACATGCACCAGAGAACTCCCAAGTAACAACCTATGAATGTAGCTTTGCACTCAACTAGGTAACACAGAACAGCAAAAAAAAAAAAAAGGCACCATGTATATATTTCTCATTTGTAACTTAAATCTTTTGTGTGATTTCCTAATGAAATTGATCTCATGCCGTCTTGTGTATGTCTTGTGTGCTTGCCATTCCCTCTCTAAAACCCAGGTATTAGCTTAGAATTATTTTTAAAAATAAAAATCTGAAGCCAAAACAAAAAATGAGGTTTTTTGAAGTCTCAGTCAACTTCAAGTAAGGTGAACACAGAAGTCAATACCTTCAATTACTTGAAGATACATAAAATAGGTGCATAAATGGAAGAAGGACCAAATTAGCATCTTCATTCAAAGAGAACATGGAGCAATAAAAAGGCACAACTACAGAAGCTACAGAGAAGAGAAACACCAGAAATTCTGCACTCATGTGGAAGAACTTTGATAGGCTTCTTACTAGGCACAGCATAACATAAACAGAGGACATAAAATTACACACTAAATTTCATCTGTTCTGCTGGTCTACAAACTATTTAAAGTTGATAAATTACAATAGACTCAAAAATAATTACACCTTAATAAATGCTTCAAATTAACTAACTCTTTGCTAAGGAGGAAGGAATCTGACATTAATTTTCTTACAGGTCATGTAATGAGCAGTAGAATCATTTATCAAAAATCCTACCTGATGTGTTTTGAGCTGTTGGTTTAGCTGACCAAACATATCCCTTGTCTCTTTCTCAGCCATCTCTTCAAAAACTGCAACAGAAGAACTGACAAAAGGGTTTTAAAATTTAAGACTATATGTCACAAATTAAGATACATGAACTTGCTGGCTGAAGATGCAGTACTTAAAGTAAGTAGTGAGCAACAATAACTACTGCTCAGGACTGTGTAATCACAGCTGAGTTTCCAATTATGGATCACCTAATGCTCAATGCCAATATATTTACAAGTTTATACCATGTTCTATATTAAAATAAAAATACATGGAAGCATGCTGCTGTAAAATGAGATGGAAGGAAAAGGAATAGAATAGATCACCTGATGTGCCCTGCTTCATCTTGACTCACTTCCAACTCTGACAGTGAATATTCATTCAGTTCTTGCAATCTCTGATGCAGCAAAGTCAATTCTTCTCTGTAGTTTTCTTCAGCAATTCTTAACTTCTTTTCAAAATACAGTCTCAGTTGTTCCAATTCAGCTTCATGCTCACTTTTACTTTGCTGACGCTGCTGTTCAAATTCTTTTTTTAAATGCTCTATTTCTTCCACCTGCGATGCACGAGCCAAGAGCTGCTCTTTTAGCTCTGAGACAGAGGCAAAAGAAAACACAAGTATTCAGACACATCTATCTTTAGGCTAAGCCATTCTGTTCAAGTAGAGGTGAAATTCATGAAGTTAAAAAACACCCAACACTAGTATAAAAAAAAATTTAGGGGGGGGTGCTCAAAAGAACATCAGTCAAGGCCTCAAGATATAACCTCATCACAGTTTTCAAGCATTTCTGCCTTTTTTTTTTGTAGGCTGATATCTTCATTATCTCCACATAAAATAACTTTAATAAACCTCTCTAAGCCATAAACTATGCAGTGAACCTTACTGTCTACCTACAATATTCTCAACTGAGTTCATCCCTGCTTTCATACTGAATACAAACACGCTATTGCACAACCAGAATTTCTCAATTTTTTGATGACATACTTAAACATTGCAATGAAAGGTGATTGGTTTTCACTAAAGATTCTTCTAGTGCAGGAAAGGAGTGGAAGGGCATGTAAAACACCAGGAGTGAGCTTTACCCCACAGCTATGGTAGGATTTTTAACACCCAGGAACCAACTAGTAAGCTGATACTGACTCATCTTGCACTTCAGAAATAGATCATTAGAGTATAGCTCACCACCACTTTTGTGGCCTACCTGAAAAAGAGGCAAAATGAAAATGAACAGCATCATGTTTGCACATACCACTTAGCTCCTGTCGATTTGCTTGGGTACTGTCAAGCTGAGACCAAAGCTGCCCAATTTCTTCTTGTGAGTGAGTCTTCAGTTCTTCATGCATGACCTGAAGTTTCTCCAGCTAAGGAAAACATGTTTAAAAAAAATTCCAACTATTTAAAACAATTTTATTGTAATTTCTTACTTTGTATGCAATAGACAGTGCTTTCAGAAATGTTCTGTCATAAATAGCTGGAAACACCTAATGACAGATTCTCAGCTCCCAACCCTAGCTATCAGAGATACTGAGGAACACTTAACTGTTGGACCCTCTCTTCAGAAAGGAATTTGTCTCTGATTCTCTATTTACCATCACTGGCAAAAATGAAATATTAGCTAGATAAATATGAAATTCAAGAAACAAAACAAAATTAGGCATATAAATAGAGGACAAAAGTGCACCAAGAAAATTGTATGCAAAGATTTTCAACCAGTAGAGAAACCCACAGAATACCTGTGTGCATCAAGATGCATTTTATCTTTCAGTAAAATCCCTAAATACAAACAAGTGCAGAGGTTGTAGAGAGGCAGGTAACAGGCTCTTCTCCCTGGTAATGAGCAATAGAACAAGTGGAAATGGCCTCAACCTTCAACACATGAGGTTTAGATTGGGTGACAGGAAGAATTACTTTCTTGGGGGGGTTGGAAAGTACTACAACAGGCTGCCTATGAAAGTCACTCTGAGGGTATTTAAAAGAAATGTAGAAATTCTATTTAGAAACATAGTGGTGGACTCAGCAATGTCAGGTTTATGGTTTGATTGTACAATGTTAAAAGACTTTTCCAACTGAAATGATCCTAAGCCACCAAAATTATATGGTCCAGTTTTTGTTACACAGAGTAACTAATCACTTGAGTAAATAACTCCTACTTACCTCCTTCTGAAGGGTCCACTCTTTTTCTTGGCTTTTCATCTTCATATCTTCTAGGAGCTGGTTATGTTCAGTCTGCAGCTGTTCTTGTAATTGTGTAATGGCTAACTGGTGTTGCTTCTCCAATTCCATACATTGAACTGAAATTAAAAGTTAGTTATACCATCATCCTGGTTACTCAATAACCTCTGAAATTTTTGTTTAACTACAAAAGAAATGCACATATTTAGCCTCAAATGCTAGTTCACAGAGGTTACAGGGAATCACAAAAATACTTGAATAGGATAACATCCGAAAATCAAACATTTCCACACATTGTTTCCTTGTTCTCTGCATCCTACACTGTTAGCCAAAAGATAACTAACAGTAGTGCCAGGGAGACAAGCATCTGCTCTCTGCATACATGAGCAAGTAGCCTGAACTGGAAGCACATATACTTGGAACAAGGGAACCAAGCATTTCTCTATGGCCTACCAACACTGAATTTCTCCTACAGCCACATTCAGCAGCAGGCAGTAAAAGAGATGACTAAGGAGGACTGAGAAGCTCTGACTTGGCATTAAGCACTTTCTGAATGCTGTAACTACTGCCTCATTAGGTCAACAAATCTTGGCCTGAAAAAGTGTGCAATCAAGTGATCACACTTCAGCCAGTGAGCTGCAAGAGATGTACATTGTCACAAAACTGATTTTAAATCAGATTCAGGGAAATTCAGTGAAAAGTATAAGCCATTGCTACATACAGCAGCCACAGGCAAGCCAAGTATTGTGAAATCACCTGATCCAAGGACCAGGCTGAAAAGGTTACTCTTCACTCCTCAAATCTCATCTTGCTGCCTGCCAGCCAGCATCATCCAATACCCTTAACACAACATTATCATTTATTTGAACAGAACATTATTTCCCATGTCTCTCACTTGCACAGTACCTCAGAGGATAAGCAATCCAACTGGTTACTTCTCTTCATGACCTAGCTCATGTCACAGCTCCTTCTCACGCCTTCACTGACAGCAAAAAAATGCCACTTTTGCACCAGTCAACCACTACCTTGATAAATGTGTCACATTTCCAAGACCTACACAAAGTTTTCTTAGTTCTGCCTCCTATGTGCACAAGGGCAAAATGCACAAACATACGTACCTGGCTAGGTACTCTCCCAGATTTAATTTTTCAAGGTAATGAAAACTCCAATTAGTTTAGTCTCAAAGGTGTCACTTCCAGAACACTACCAGAACACTGCTTAAAAAACACTACTGTTCCATAAACTATTTGCAACTCAAGCCAAATTTTTTAATAGAAAGTTTCTGCTAATATTAATAATTCTGATTTATTCAGTAACTGTAAAAAAACCAAACTTTTCAGCTGGAATTAAACACACCTCTGCTGTAACACACTTGAAAAATATAGTCCACCTCATACTCTGTGGAAGCCAAAAGACAAACTGCTAACTAATCTTCAAGCAACTTTTCAGTTACATCCCATTTTCTATACAAAGCCATCAACCTTATGCCACTTACTTTTTAAGTAAGAGTATATGGGTATATCTTCTACTGGCTTTTTACAGGTTCTAAAGCATTTGGTTATATTTACCACTATCTCATTAAGATAACTGTTCTCTAGAACTTACTTTTAGATTGTTCATTCTCAAGAGAAAGAAGTCCCAGCTCTGCTTTGACTTTTTCTAATTCCATTTCCAGAGTTTTCTGTAGTTCCATCATTTCAACCTGATGTTTTTCACAGAGCTCTTCACATGTACTTTTTAAACGCATCTTGGACTCCAACTCCCAGTCTCGCTTAAGAGTCTAAGAGAGCAAGACATGAATTATTAAAGCAAATACCTTTACTGATTTCCCTCCCTTTTCCCCTCCATTTATTTCCTCTCTACAATAAATGTATGGTAGATACAGCATTTCTACCAACTCTAGTTTACTGAATGGATTTTTTTACTTTTTCTTGTATTAAAAATAAATTTTGTACCTCTAATGTCTGGATATGTGTCTCTTCCATTTCCAATTCTATTTTCTTTCTCTGGTCAACTGTGAAATAAAATACTTATTAGTATTAATACTTACATTTACATGAATTGTTATGATCAGATGATAAGTAGAAATGCATTACACTACATCCCAATAATTACTATCATTGTAGAAGATAAACACTATTAAGTGTTTGACAATTTCTAGAAGCACAGTAAAAGAGCAGCAAGCAGGAATCTCTCAAATTTCTTCTATCAATGCCTAGGAAACACTCAAGGAGATAACAGATCTGTTTTGCAGTCTATCACTGACATCAATAGCTTCTTCCTCATCACATTCAGTCCAGCTTCATGTTTAGCACCTTTCTGGTCTACACAAACACCAAAAAGGGCCTATGGGTCCACCTCTCACACTCTGAAGTACTGTTACCTTAGGCTGCAGTCTTATTACAAGTCTCTGAGTAGGAAATGAGAACTCAGAAAAGAAACGAGTTTGTGTTCCCGTAAATGAAGAAATATATTCAAAATCACATTAGTGTTTCAGTACTCATGTGAAATGGATCATGCACAATCACTTCTCTAAAATGTCTTTTCTGCAGCCACTCTGGCTAAGTTATTTATCAACTCCACACCAGGTCTGCGTCATCTGAGTCCAGACTCTCCTTCTCATTCTCTATATTCAAGCACTGCTAAGTGGTTGTTTTCATATTGCCAAAATGCACCTAAATATCACTGATCTTAACAAGCACATCTAGACCTCCTTCTCTTTCCAAATTCCATCATGCAATCGGTTTACTATACTACTGGAGCTAACCAACTGTTTTCTACTCTTGGGTCAGAACGACACAGCCCTAAACCATTCCTTCCTTTCCCATATTTCCCTAATATGGGAAGAAGCAAATATCCCAAAAAATGCCAAGAGCACCATCAAAAGACCTTCAGTAGAGCAGCATTACTCTTGTTGATTTCAAAATACAATCTTATCAAATACATCTCAAAGGACAACTACCTGTAGGTTCTGCTGTTCCTTTCCAAATCCTTTATCCACCTTTTTAAACCACTGAGCGTGCAAGGACGACTCATTTTCAGATCTTGTCAGAAACACATTAGTTTATGCTGATCTAAGGCAATAAGACCCCTTCAGAGGCATAAGGGGTAAGAGCTCTACTCTTTGCACTAAATAAATGGAGAGCTACTAAAGCTAGCTTACAGCACCCTAGAGTGAGAGAGGAACCTGTGGAGGGAGAAAAAGATGGAGTTTCAATTCCTAGACCATTATCCCAAATTTTAATACCTAATTCCTGTTGATGCTTTGACTTAAGGTCTTCTTTTTCCTTCAGAGACTGTTCTTTAATCTTCTCCCACTCAAGCTGATAACGGCTTTGCAGAATTGCTACCTCTTGAGCACGCTTATCATTGAGCATCTCCCGTAGCTCCATAAGGGCAGTTTCCTTTTCTTTTCTCAAGTTAGACTGCGTAAGCTCAAGCTGAGAGGTATGCATATTATTTAAGCTTAAGCGTAAAGCTTCCAGTTCAAGGCTGTGCAGTGTCTGTAATGTAGAAGAAAAAGAGGGTTTTCCTCCCATGTAAAAGTGGTCACTTCTTTCATTAATAGTTTCAGTTGCCTTCAACTGTTAAAGACATAACTTTCGCCATTCCATGTTTTCAGAGATCTGATTCATGGCAGAGTCAGAACCCTGAAAATAAGCTAAGTTTTGTTGGAGTGAGATTTGCATAACATTTTTTGTACGCGGTAGACTTTCCTTATCTGTTTCTCAATTTCGTCTCCTCCCAATGGATCTCAAATCTGTTCACTTCCTTACAGTATCATCAGACACAAGCTCACATAACACAAGTAATTTGTTAAAAAGCAACATTCTGAAATCATATTGAAAAAGTAGAAATCAAATTCATGCTTCATTAAAAAACTTGAGGTATATCCAACAGTTAGAAATAGCAGCTACAACAAACCAACCAAACTTAAAACTAAAACTAAAGACTTGGGAAGAGCTTATAGCATTTTTAATAAAATTGCTTAACACCAGCAAGACATGAAAAGTCACTGAGGTTTTGGGTTGGGCTTTTTCTTGGCCTCATCAATTTAAGTATCTTTTTTTCCCCCGCAGAATATATGTTAAAATACAGTTGAATACAATTGCAGTGCTGGAGAAGTACTGTAGTACATATCTAGTACCACCTACCAACAGAACATTCCTAATTATGTAGTGCTGCATTGAATAACTAAGTACACACAGCATACACAAAAATCAAGAATCCTTGTCTTTCGAATAACTAATTGCAGCAATTACTGCGTTTAATTTACTTGTGACTGGAGCTGAGCTTGCTCAATCTCTGCCTTGTGCGCGGCTGCCATTTGCTGCCGAAGTTCATCCAACAGGTGCTGCTGTTCTTTATTTAGTTCAGCACGAAGCTTCTCCATTTCCTCTTCATGTTCAGCAATCAGCTCAGAGATTTCACGCTCATGCTCTCGCTCATCTACCTGCAGAGAACAGTCAGATAAAGAGCTTTCTTCAAAACCAGTCAGCCCCCTGATAAAGTATTGAACCAGAATCCTCCTCTCCTCCTGACCCCAAATCAAAAAACACCATGGAAAAACTGATAGATTTTTGCATCTCCAAAACATTTTTTTCTAAAATAAAATTGTAGTATTTACCTTTTTTATTAAAACAGTGTGTTCCTTTCTTTCTTCCTCTAACCTCTGCTGTTTGTCCACTTCATCTTTTATTTCAGTATTTAGTTCTTCTATCTGAAAACAGACAAGCACATTTACAATGACCACCCAAAGTGTTCTGAAAGGCCAAAATTCCTGCCATTATGAGGGTTTCCCACCTCTTTGTGTGCCAAACTCACTTTAGCTAACTCAGCAACATTTTAAGTCTCCATTTTTTCAATTTCTGTTTTGTAATGTTTCATCATTTTAGATTGTGCCTCCTGTACAGTTTGTGCAGCGTGAAGCGACTCCTGGAACTATGTCTCAAGCTCTAAATGAACTTTCTTCAAATGGACAACTTCTTTGGTAATAGGCATTTTTTCCTCACTGTATTCAGTACTTTTTCCCTTTATTTCAGCATTAAGTTTATGCATTTCTAAGTTGCTTAAGTTTAACTTGTCATCATACACCAGCCTTTCATGCTCCAGTATTTCTTTAAGGTGTTTTACTTACATATTCAGTTCCTGTATATTCTTCTCAAGATCCTTAACAATGCTAGAATTATCTGCTAGCGCTTTTTCCGCTTTTATTAGATTTTCCTCCACTGCAGATAATCTCTCTCCTAAGGCTGTTTTTTCCTTCAGTAGAAGTGCTGAATTTTGTCCTTTATCACCAATTTCAGCTTTGAGCAACTCCTGTTCATTTAGCAATATCTATTCAGATACAGTTTTCTGACTAAGCAGCTCTGCTATTGTCTGGTATTTAGCTATCCAAGCATCAAGCTGGTTTTGCAGTTGGTCCCTTTGACTTCGCAAAGCAGTTAACTGATATCCAAAGACAAACTGCACTTCACTAGTTACATAATCAGCAGCTGTTTTCTGCTCTTGAACATCTTTCACCAACTTCTCCTCACTTTGCAGCATTTCTCTTTCTTACTGGAGATCTCTTAGCATCTCTTGCCAGGTAGATGATTTTGATGCTTGTATTAAAGGCTCTAGAGCACAGGAAGACTGGACTCCCTCCTCTGTCTCCTGTTTTACTAGAAACATTTTTTTTTCAAGTTCTTTCTCCTCTGTTTTATGAAGCAGGTCTTTTTCACAGCAGATCCATGCTTCACGATCCTTGTGTGGAAACACACAATGAGAGTGCTCAGCCGTAACATTTTCCCATTTTTCAACAGCTTCTTGGTTATTCTGGTAAGAGCTCTTCAAGGTCAATTCCTTCTCATGGAGCTGCTCAGTTAGTTTCACACACCTCTCTACTAAACATTGTCATCCCTTATATCACTGTGGTCATTTATTTGTTTTTGCTGCAGGGAGTTATCTGACAAAAATGAAACAAAGTCATTTACTCTCACCTCAGCCTCTTCCAAAGCCTCCTGAGTGAAACTGCTAGGACATGTTTCCTCATCAAGGGTAAAGTTTAACGGAGGAGATACAAAATCTCTGCTGGGCTCCAGAAGCACACTACTAAAACTTAACCCATATCCACTGCATCTACCTTCCTCAATATCATAACCTTCAGAAGTGCTGGATGCATATGACTATTCTGGTCTGTCTGTGGAGACAAGGTATTTAGCCAACATGCCTCCACCACCACCAAAAAGCCCTAGTCCTAACAAGGGTTCTTCACACAGGTTACCTCCTTCACCAGTTTCATGATTCTCTGTAATCTTTGACTTGTTAACTTGTGTTTGATCCCTTGAGGAGTCACACCGGAACTCTAGTTCTTTGCAAACTAGCACATCTTTATCTTCTAGCTCCTGAGGCTCTGCAGATGCAGAGAAGAACACCTCTGGAACACAGTCGCTTTTTCCCCCCTCAATTTCATTGGCTTTTTATTGGACACAATTTCTTCATTAGGCTTTTGCCTTACACCTATACTTTTTTTAGCCTCATAAAGTAGCTTTTCATTTAATTTCTGGATGAAAGAATTCAGTTTCTGAATCTCTGCATTCAAGGACTGTTTTCCTTGTTTATATTGCTGGGCTTCCTTGACCTGCTCTTCTATATCAGAAAGTTGAGACTTAAGGTTATCAATTAAATCCTTGTATTTAGGCTCAATCTTCCTGTTGGTTTTCAAGCTTCCTTCTCAAATTGTTTTTACTAATTTCAGACTCACAAAGATTATTATTTAAGTCAATTATTATACCATTCAAATTCTGAATGTGTTCTTCACAATTCAGAGAAGAGAGGGGTTTTTTTAACTGCTTAAGCTCATTCTTATATTTTAAGCTTATTTTCTCTTCATATACTCTCCTGGCTTCTGCCATCTCTCTTCTGTGGCACCTCTCCAAATCAGCCCTTAAAGTCTTCTAACCATCTGCAAGTATCCTTTCAATAACCAGTTTTCAGTTCTTCAATACAGTGCTGTTGTTTCATTTTGGATAGAGCTATTTCATTTTTTAATTCTGTTATTTCCAAGTCCCGGAGAAAAAGGGTATGTTGGAGTACAGATAAGGTGTATCTTTCCAACATCAGTAGATCCTGAAGATTTTTAATAAAACGCAGCTATTGCATTTTATTTTTCACATCCTCTTCCATTTGGGCAAGCAGATTTTCTTTATGTTTGATATTCTTCAAAATAAAATATTACATGTGAAATATGCCATTATAAGAAGACATACTTTAATTTCCTCATGCTTTTAATGTATCCTAACAAATAACACTGTTAAGTGCAGGTCATATCACTGGCCTAGGCAACAGTATTTTTAAGCACATCCTTGGGAGTGTAAAATACCACTGAAAGACTCTTCAAACATGGCAGCAACTGTCAAATAGCCCAAGCAATAAAAAAAATTGTATGCCACCAACTCAAGGCAAAAAGAAAATAGTAGCCATCTCAAACTTGTAAAGCATCAGAATTATAAACAAATCTCCATCTCACATCCATTTGTTCAGAGAAAACACCTCCTATAGGCAGAATCTGCCAACACAACAGCAATGTTAAAATTTAACTCAACTAATTCACTTCTAATTTAAGGCTTCTACCTATGGTATAGCTGGTTTAAGGAAATCAGACCCTTCATGCTGATCCTTAGAACTGTTAATAACAACAAACCCTATCAATTTGTTTCTAAAGAAAAAGACCTCTTCATGAATATGACTGACATGTCAGATCAGAATTCTCACTAAACGGGAAAGACATTAGAAAAAACAAGTAAGTGTGCTCTTAACTGCAACTGAATTCCTTCATTCACAGCGTTTGTTTCTGGAACAATTACATCAAAACATTACCACACAAGGTTTTCACTTTGTTTTGCATCTGAAACAAAAGCCTAACAAGGTAGAAGTCACAATTATAGTCACTTCAAACAGTTTTTACCTTTTGAGAAGACTCAAGCTGTACTTCCAGGCCATGTGCTTTCTGACACTGCATCTCCAAATGTGCATTTTGCTCTCCGAGACTGTTCTGAAACAAGGACATCTGCTGCTGAGCTTGTAATACCTCTTCTTTCCCAGGGGTTTTACTTCTCAGCAACTCATTAACCTGAACACAAAGGTACTCACAGTCAGATATAAACAGAAAGTTATGTCAGAGTAACTCATACACAATTCTCACTCTGTGCATAAAATATACTGTATTCATTTACTACAAATTTACCCTATGCCGTGTGTTCTCAATGAATAAGAACCTCCCTAAAACACCAGACAACACTTGTCATGTTTCAGATACTGTTTCTCTCAAAATAATGTGTTAGATAACATGAAGCCTCCAAAACACAGAACATCATCCAATGTAACTTGTAACACTTAACCTGTGAGTGGCAAGCTAGCCCTCTCCACTGTTTTTCAGCTCATTAGCACTTTGCCTATTAGGCTAGTTAGAATTTGTTTTAGATCTGGCTGGTGATCAACCAGTAACAAGTAATTTTTATTGTTACCAAATATTTTGTCAATAGCAATCAAAATTGTATAATGAAAGCACTATTTTTTTTCCTTCCTGGTATTTCATTTTACAGACAATTGACTCTCTAGAGCACAAGCAACTCCTTCAAGATAATCCCTGGACTTTGGTAGGTTCCAGGGTTTATTTTTATACTTTTTAATAATCCTCTTCTTATCCAGATATTTAAGAAATGCAAACCCTATGAGCAAATCTCAAATGGTAACTGAACACTAAAATTATTCTTTAGCAAATATACAGACAGTAGGACAAAAGGGCTACTAGAGTGCTGAGCATCACCAAACTGTGAAGCATTTTACAAACGTTATTTTAAGTATACAAGAAAGGCTGCAATTTCATTACCCAGAGTTTAGATCCACCATCAACTAGATGCACTGAAACAGGTTCCTGTGTGTCACAGGGCCTGTATCAAACATCTTCAGTTATTTTATACCTCCTCTGAACGAAGTCACATGACAGAGTAGCAAGTAGAACAGCTGAGCTGTTGCACTTGCCCATGCACACACTCAAGAGCTTTCTTTGGCAAAGACAGAGAAACCTGATCACATCTTTGCCTATATCATTACCATGATTGTTGTGTACAGATTCCAAACCACTAACAATACTGGTAGCATTCACTAAGGGCTAATCTGATAGACAAAGAAGCATAATGACCTCACAAATATTACACAAGCAAGTGCTATTTCCTTGACTTCTCTGTAGCAAATGAAGAAAACTTGGCCTAGCCCCAAAATACTTTTCACTGTTGGACTGCAATGTGAACTACAAAAGAACTGCAAGTGCAGTAATTTTTTACATCCCAATTCAAAACATATTGTTATTCTTTGTAAGGAAGCAAAAATTGGAAAAGAGGCATGTCTGATGTAACTGAAGTTGTAAATCATGGACCTGATTAGCTAGACATGAAGCCTCTTCTTGTAGGTCATCCCAATCCTTCTTTGCTTGTAGAAGGCAGGTTGTTAGTTTCCTGATTACTTCATTCTGCTCTTGAACAGTACCGTCCTGAATAGATCACAACGAGTTCACTTTTAAAATTAAAATGTTCTTAACATACTAGGAACTCAGCAAGTTCTCTTAAAGCACCAGAGTCTATACTTATAGGCCACAAATGCTTGTGTTCAAACAATTGCAGGGTGATGAAAGGGTAATTTTAAACTGCTCGCACAGACAACAAAATCAACAAAAATCAAAAGTGCCTCTCTAAACAAATGGCAGGATGCCAGTAATGAAATAAATATTTTTACTTAAAAATCTGTGTAGCTCTTACTGATATAAGTGCAAGCTATTTTTCTACAGGATATAATGATTGTTTAGTAGCCCACAGTTTCTTTCTTTTCAGTCATGTCAGAGAAAGCGAAGGAGATGGGATATATTAATTCTACTTTACACTAATCACATTAATCTTTTCAATTTATTTCTTGCCAACAGGTAACATCTTCTTTCCCCAGTCCTAGAAGGACAAAATCAACATATAAATAGGGAAATAACTATTCTTCAGAAGCACTAGGTAATTTACCTTTATATAGAAAAACTAGAGAAAGGGAATTCAAAATATTTTTTACTACTTTGCAAGAGTGGAAGGTAGATGACAGTTTAATAAATTTTAAAAACTTACTCCACTTGATCATTTCCAAAACAAAAATCCCATCCCAAAATGAAACAGCCACAAAAATTTAGAATCATTCAATTATCTGGTCCTGTAAACCATAGCTGAAGTTGTATGGAATCACTGTGCTGGTTAAGCTGTTCCTGTAGCTCACCCATCTGTACATTGAGACTTTGAAATGCTTTCTGTTTCTCCAGAAGTCTGTTCTCTAACACAGCTATTCTTGTCTGACACATCTTAGCATCAAGCTCATTGTGTTCCTCAGCTGGATTTACTGTAACTTGCTTCATAAAAGAAACAAAAAAGTATTGATTTCCCCAAACAATATACAATTTCTGTTTTGCAATTACCCTGAATATAAGTTCATCTTCAAGCTTAAAAGTATGGGCAAACTCCACACTGTGGCTTTGTATTTAATAGAAACAAAGGCCTTAATTCTTAAAAATGTCAAACGCATTTTTTTTCATAGATAATATATTTTCAAATGATATTTTAAGGTGCAGACCTTAAACTATGCAGGGAGAAGGTGAATAGTGTTGAAACTAAACTGAAGTTTTTACATTCATCTGTGCTGACTACAGAACAGTCCATCCACAGGAAAAATAATGTATAGTTCATAGAATCATAGAATGATTCAAGTTGGAAGGGACCTTAAAAGATCATCTAGTTCCAACCCCCCTGCCATGAGTAGGGACATCCCCACTGACTAGGTTGCTCAAGGCCCCATGGGCAACCTGTTCCAGTGTCTCATCACCATCATTGTGTAAAACTTCCTCCTGACTTCCAGTCTAAACCTACTCTCTTCCAGCTTGAAACCATTACCTCTGGTCCTACTATTACCACTAGTTCTTGATTTAAAATTAAATTCAAGTATAAACAGCTATTACAAATAAATATTCAATGTAATCTGAGTTTCCATGGCCTTTAAAAGCAAAACAAAGAGAGAAGATGCTCCAATGAACCCTACAGTTTCTTAGGAACAGTACTTGATATTTTATTTTAAATACTTTTCGGTTTAATGTATGAAACCAAGAATAAACCTACTTTTCAATGAAAAGCATTCCCATTTCTCTGGACAGGGCCCACAACTAAAATCTGTTAACAACCAGAACCACAGCTAGTACATGTACATACAGGTAAATACCTTTAGACTGTAAAGTTGCATCACTTTGGTAAGAATGTTCAACAACCAGTCCCTATTAGCAGCCAACTATCATACTATCCTTTCACATATATCAGCATCTTTTACTAAAGATAAATTCTTTCACACTTAAGCCACTACAGGATTCAATATATCCCAGCCGGGCAAGTCATCGCTATTTGGTAAAGATAAAACAATACAACAAACCCTAAGTCACAGCCATTTTAAAGATGCATAAGGAAAAACTAAACTATTCTGAAACAACCCGAGCTGAATTATTCTGAAATATCCATGTTGTGAAACAACGTATCAGTGACAAAGGCTGACTTTAATGCTAAACTCCAAGGTCAAAGGAAAGAAATGAATGCAAAAAGCCAAATACAAATTATTATGGTCTATTATAAAATCTAGGGCTAGGTCTTGCCACAGAGATTTTATGATTTATTTTCTGCTTCTGTGGCTTGCAAATATGGTTGAGCACTCTGTAGTCTACTAGATACCAGTAAACTGACAGGAGATTTTTTACCAAACATGCCAAAATCATTCACTGAGAAAAGAAGTACCATTTCCTGACACAGATACTTAATGTAACTTGAAACATTTACCTCTCAGTAAACTCACAAGACAAAGATGATTAGCACTATTTAGAAAAGTCAGTCCAAAGCTTTCCCTCCGATTTGAATCTGCAGGAAGTACTCTAATGAGAACTCCCTACAACCTAGAAAGCAATTCCTCTTGCTTTAAAAAACAGCTATTTTGACAGAAGCTGTTTCAAAAGAAACAAAAAACACCCAACAAACAAAAATTGCTTAATTTAAGTTTATCTGAATATCGTGAGGTCACTGCTATGGTTGAGTGACAAAATCCTGTGTGGCTTTTCCTTAGTACAGACAGCTTGGCATCCAGCTTTCTAAAAGGCTCTGCAACATTAATATGATGCTCAGTATATCCTGAGAGCATAAGGATACCCTAAATGACAGAAATCAGGCTAATACATACAAACGGTAACCTCAGTTACTACAGATTTGCAACCACACTAGTCTGATGCTATTGTATGTTGTGAAAACATACCAACAGATGAAGAGATGCTTTTTTTAATGCAGAAGGCACCATCTTTGCATAGACAATATGCTGAAATGCACTGGGAAACTACTTTCTAAACAAACTCCTAGACCAAGACAGGCACAGTATTTTGTAGCCAACTGCACTGTAGCTTCTGAGGCTTGTGAAAGCATCAGCCAACCAGTTCTGAAACAAGCAGAATTCCTATTAAAAAAATTGTTCAAAACAACATTTTGCATAGTTTATCATAAAAGAGAGTTTGCATCACTGTCTTATTCACAGCTGCATGACTACACCTGGAGGTTCACCAGTCTAAACATACTGAAATACATCAGGCAAAAGCAGAGTCACATTTTAAACAAATATGTCAGAAAATGTGATATCTATATGTTGGCTTTACAATAGCTACCAAGAACATGGTGGAACAAATGAGTTTTTTATAAAACATCAAGCACATTTCAGCCAGCAAAGGGAAGCAAATCTAAACAACACTGTGCATTGTAAGGTCATGGTGGTTTTCATCATCTACTATTTCTGTTTGGATTTTCCATTTTATGGTGTCATAACCACATAAAACTCCTCCAAGAGAATTCATGTCAGTAAAATGTGAAATACCTCCATTTTAAACAAAGACAGCTCCTTGACAACACCAGCTCTCTAGCCCACTGGTTTTTTTTCCAAGTTATTAACATCAGTGAAAAAACATCAACTAACTTACTTCTCAAAGGCAGCAAATTACAGTCCCAGAGAGGTAGTATTCAACCAAGTAAAACAATCATCTGGAATACTTGTTCTCTGCAGATGAAGTGGAATGAAACGCATGAAATATTAAGATTTACCTCTGTCTCTGTAGTGGTCTCTAGTAGGGTGGAGTCTTCAGCCTTACTCTCTAGTAGGGTGGAGTCTTCAGCCTCTACACCTTCGTCAGTATCCTGGGCCACTAGTGGGTACTCTTCCTTCGGAATGTCATGCGCGTGGACAGACGAGCCCTTCCTCTTCGCCGTCTTTTTCTGCGACTGCATGATGTTGGTTTTTGTTTTTCGTTGTCTGAAGTAAGCAAACTGTGCAGAAAAGATTGTAAGAGGTAAAGGGAGAGGTAGGTGAGGAAAAGGTAGCAGAATAACAAGATTAACAAGCTCATGGATGATGAAGATCCTAACTTGATAAAATAAATACATCTGCAGAAGAACTGCTTTATCTTCTTAAACATTCAGAACATTCTGGATAACTGCAATTAAGCAGGAAATCTCACACCAGTACTAAAGATTCATTTAAATATGAGAATAAAATTTTACTCAGTGAAACTGTGTGTCAATAACCATACAGAATTACAGCAAGGCAGATTAGTAAAGGAACAATTTGTTAATATACTAGAATTATTAGAAAAAAATAATTGAACATTCTACAAGACCAGAAAAAAACCCAGTAACTACCCTACAACTATATCTAAACTGATCTTTGCCTGCGTAAGATTTAAGATTAAAATTATTGAAAATGAATCCTCATGCTCCTTCCCTGCCACCCCCTTAAGAGAATACAGCAAAACTTCCTAGCCAGAAAGCAGTCTATGGTACATAAATAGAAAATCAATTAAGCCAGGTCATTTTAATTTCTTCTGTTGAAGAATCAGATGTTCTACTTTATCAGACTATCACAGCTCTACAAAGCACCAGGGACTTATAAAGAATGTCACTGTCAGAATTGATTACCCAACTTTCCTTAGCACCTTAAACAGCTTAAGAAAGATTACCATATTTTCAACTCCAGTGTTGTGTTTAGGCAGCATTTCTAAGTAACATCTCCCTCTGTGCATAAATCTAGACATCCTTCTTGTAGGGGAAAAGCCTTCTCCAAGGTTATTGCCACAGGTCAATTAACCAAGTGCCTTTTAATTTTATCTCTCCTTGTGATAAGGTAGTCAAATGATGGCAGGATATAAACATGTACTTCAGACAGAACTTGGCAATTACAAGGAAATACCATCATTTGACAGCTTGGTTTTCCTGTAAAACAGCCACCTTGCAAAAACAATCTTACCCATTCATTTCTATTCAATTTGTGAAATGCTGGCTCGTGTTCAGCCAACTGTCAATCAACACCCCCAGGTCCTTAAATGCTTTTCAGTAATGGAGATTTTATTCATATATAAAGAATGATTGAAGCACTGGTTTAAATAGAAAACCATTCACATTTTCCAAGTCATTACTTAGTAGACTTAAATCAAAACATGGTGAAGAAAAAGAAAAACCTTAATTTTTTTTTCCATGGCAGATGGAGAACCCCTACATGATGAGGGCAGTTCACAACTGTTGACTCAAGCAGTATGAGACTGCACTTAACATGACTGTGTAGGTTGCTAAAACAGAGTCCTGTGACACACAACCTGCCTGGCACTCCTGTCCCCTGCTGCAGTGAGCACCAGCACCTAAGTGTGGCAAGGCGACTCAAGAACCTTATCTCAATAAACACTGAATACTGCTGTATTGGTCTGGAGATAGGATCACATTAGGCTACTGCAGGCCTGTATGAGAGGAAGGAAATACTGTACCTACTCAGTCATTTTCTCCCTTTCAAAATTACATCAGTATTCATGAGTAGGGCAGCATAAAGAAAACAAAAGAACAAAAACTATAAGCATTTATCTGCTATTCTGTAACAGCTTCAAAAAAAAAATTTAAAAAAAAAATAAAAATCAGGAAATAGCCAAAGGAAGTTCCTGAAGCAAGTTACAGTCCTGCAGCCTACCTACCCAGCAGCATTATCACATCCTACCATGGCCTTAGGAACATGCAAAGGACTACTGCAAATGAGACCGAAAGGATATTTATTACAGTAATTAGCCCAATATGCATCTGTTCCATAAACTCTACAACCTCAGAGGTATGAGATTCCAACCCAGAGCAAGCATACAGTTGTACACAACAGAAATTACAAATTAGCACATCAAGCAGCTCATAAGCCTGCTTTCCAAAGCTTTACATGCCATCTTGGTGTTTAGAAAGTCCCAGTGGACATTGCTTCCATTCATTGGTGCAGATGGTTTTTGGAATCTGTCTGGTGCCCACAATATGCTAGATAAATAATGTACCACTGGGATGCCTTAATAAGTAGAGGAAGCACTTCACCTATCTCTGCCCTTGCTTTCCTCTCAGCACATCAGGTGATAGATTCCATGCAGTGAATCTATCTAGCCCTAGCAACAATTTCTTTACATGCTGAGAGACATTTAGCATAACATCTAAAAGAAAAAAAATACATTTGCTGTGCACATATAGCATGAAACACAATGCCAGTCCCTACTTTTTCTCTTTAAATAGCAAATAACAGCTGTACAACAGGTGGGAACTAAGAAGTTACTCAAAGTAAGTCTATCACATTTTTCTAACTATTGACAAGATATTGCACTGGAAGAAGGGTTACAAAAGAAATGTTTAAGTAAGCCTTGCAACAACTAATATAACTTTTCTACCTGAAGAAATTATGTTTCCTTAATCCAAAAACTAATCATGCAATCATTGTCCAGCAAAAACCTGTGTATCCACACAGCATTTAACAGTGAAACAAGAGAAGTGTGGCAACCACAGCCACACCTGGGTGGGCACAGGCTAGGAGTGAAAGAGCTGTACTGCCCACCATAAAGCCTGCTTCCAGGCAGCTCCAGACAAAACCCTGCTCCCCAATCAGTATCACTCCTT
The DNA here is from genome assembly GCA_013397515.1 of Upupa epops. Taxonomy (NCBI): domain Eukaryota; kingdom Metazoa; phylum Chordata; class Aves; order Bucerotiformes; family Upupidae; genus Upupa; species Upupa epops. Next base: position 93,019 of record VZRI01012900.1, read on the forward strand.
AATTGCCTACTGCACAGCAGACTGCTGAAAAGGTATGAAGCAGACAGCACAGCCCCACATCACTTCTGAGATCACTACATTTCCAGGTAGGTGCCCTGCGTAAAGGGCCAAGGTCCCATTACCTGCGGGAAAAACACAAGGAGTGCTATCAGGGGTGAAAAGGCTGCTGCACATCATGGTAAGATGTGACCTGTCCAAACGTCCCTGTACAGCCTTGGCTCACTCACCTTTCCAGTTAGAGCCCCCCATTCCAGTACAGCTGAGATAATGAGAACAAAGCACAGCTGCAGCTGCAGAATGGCCAGCCCTGCTCAGCCGCGGGATCCGTAACCTACCTGCAGAAGCAAGGACAAGAGGCCCAGCCTTTGAAGGAATAAACCAAGAAACATCTACTCCTAGGGGTTCTTAGCTGGAGACACAGTGTTTGAACCAGTGGGGTCTCAAGCAAGAATTAACAAACGCGGGGAAAAACAGAGTCCAAGGGCGGGAGATGTTAAATTCACTATTTTAAGGTGCCCCAACCTTCCCATTCCAGTTCAGGACCCCCCCAGGTGCATCGCAGAACGCAGGAGCGGAGCGGACACGAGCCCACAGCTGGTCCCGGTATCCGACCCCTCACCTTGGCCCTGCCGGCCTCCAGCTTCCGCCGCCGAACCTCCTCCGCTTCCATGGGGCGGCACCCGGGGGGACCCCCGGGACGCCACCGCTCCCCCTATCACACAGACAGTAAGACACAAGTTGCGGTCATGGCGGACCCGAAGCTCTTCCCCGCCCGCCTCAGCTCCTGTGCCAACCACGAGGCGGCGGCAGCCAGAGGCGGCCAATGGGGAGGCAGGAGATGTCCCGCCCTGCCGAAGCGGGCAGGAAGCTCTCCGGCAATTGGCCAGACTCGCTGAGAGGCAGAGTCTCGCCAGCCAATGACAATAGCAAGGGGGAAGCTGGCCCAGCCCACTCTCTCTAACTGATTCCTGGAACAGACGGCGCCGGGCGGGAGAGCGTCCTCTGCCAGTCCCCGGGCCAGGTCCCGCCCCTCCTAGGCAGCCACCAATAGAGACGCAGCCGCCCGCGAGCGGGCCGCGCACAATGGGCAGATTCAAACAGGCCGCCAGGTACGGCCCCGCCTAGAGGCATGGGGCGCTCAATGAGGCGGGGAGACCGTTGCGCACTTCAGGCGGGGTTCGTGTGCGGTTGCGTCGGCCTGGGCATTGTGTGTGTCAGTTCTGATACGTGTTTGGTCTTGGTGTGTACGTGTGTCAGTATACACGTGTGGAAAGAGCTGTCAGGTGTTAAGAGAGACTTAAGGAGATTCTTTATTACTGTTCGGGGTAATTAGAAGGGCAATGAGGCTGGTGAAGGGTCTGGAGCACAAGTCCTGTGGAGTGACGGAGGGAACTGCGTTTGCTTACGCGGGAGAAAATGAGGTTGGGGAGAGAACTACTCTTCTCTGCAACTACTGGAAAGGATGTTAGAGCAAGGAGGGGCTCAACCTCTTCAGCCTGGTGGCAAGTGGTAGGATCAGAGGAAATAGCTCCAGGCAGTGTCATGTGAGGTTTAGGCTGGATGTTAGTTAGAATTTCTTCACCAAGAAGGTTATCAAACACTGGAACAGGCTGCCCAAGGCATTGTCGGAGTCAGTGTTGCATCCCTGGAAGGACTGATGCAACATGTAGGCCTGCTACTCAGGGACATGTGAGTGCTGAGTTAACAGTTGGAGTTTATGACATCAGTGTTGTCTTCCAACCAAAGATTCTGTGGCTTTGTAATTAACCTTACATTCATCAACAGTACTGGTGGCTGTTTAACTTGAAGTCACTAAGTTGTATAGGCAAGCATATGCTTTAATCAGATTGGTTACTCACCTCAGTTGAGAGGTCACTTCTTGTAATTTTCTTTTGAAGAAACATGGAAGTGCAAGTGTTTTCATAATCTACTAATGCTTCTTCTATCTCTGGATGTTTCCAGGCATTTGGTCCTTAAGTTTGACTCTTCTCTCTATAGGCTCTTGGCCCAAATTCAAGTATATGATCATCCAGGTCATGAGCTTGAACCTAGCTGTTCCTGTGGGCTATGCATGTGCTGTGTAAGTTTCCCACACCTACATCAGCCACCATCCAAAAACATATGTGGGAGGAAACATGGGCATGTCTGTATTCTTGGTATAAACCATGAATCTCTTGGTTTCTCACAACATACTGTAAATATTTCAACACAGACAAGAGAAAAACAGAAGTGGTTTGTCCTCAATGCTCCAAAAAGAACACCAAGGATGCTGGGAGAAAGATAGGCTTGCAAGGCTTTCTCTTTGCATCAGAAAGCCTGTGCATCCAGAGCCAATGGAGCGGTGAGGTTTTTAAACCATGGCAGGGGTTGCTTGGGGACACTATGCATTGATTTAACTTTTCTTCATGACCAGTTTTTTTTTTTTTGTTCTAAGGGAAAAGTAGAAGTTGTAGTGAGCAAACCATGCAGGGATGTTATTTTTGACAATGAGGATGGGCTCTTGGAGCTATTTCTGGTCACCTTCTACTTTGGCAGTCATTAAGGTTTTGGTTTTGTGTTGGTTTTTTCTTTTCTACCTGTTTTTTTCTACATTCTACCTAAAGAAAGCAGTTCTTCCAAGAATTCCTCAGAACTTTGTGTTTTGTATGTTTTGTAAATACACTATTTGTGTCTGTCTTTTTTGGTTTGTTTTGGGGGTTTTTTTTTGTACTTTCCCTCTTAACCCACCATGTCTAAAAGTAGGCACAGAATTCAAACTCTGACTTCAGGGCTGCTAAATAGAGCAGAATAATTATCTCCTGTGAGATGCATGTAACACTCCTGTTAATCATCTGCCAAATTACATTTGTCTGTTTTTGCTCTTTTATTTTCCATCATGTTGATGTGTGATCCCTAGGTTGTGATTCAGTGCAAATACAGATCCCCTTCAGGAAGATCCTCTTGTGTCTGGCTGGCAAATTTCTAGCAAGTCATTAATTAGCAGATTGTAATGTGTCCCTAGACTAGGGATCCCACTGTGACCAGGGCATCTATCCATAAGTGTAAGAGAGGAAAGAGATCCCTGAGCAGATTTGCTGGAAAGCACTTTTTACCAGTATTGGATTTGCTTCAGGATACCTGTCAGCTGAAGCAGACGTTATCTCAACGTTATCTTTCCTCTGTAATTAGTTGCTTAGCGCTGGCAATGTAGTGTTAATGGAATACTTAGTTCTTTTTGCCAGCCTTTCTTGTATTCCTCTATTCATACTGCAACATAGGCTCTAGAAATTTAATTTCTAGGGGGCACTATATTAAAGCAGTTGATAGTAAAAGATCAAGTCAATATTCATCAGCAGTCAAAAAGTCTGCTACAGCTTCAGCAATGACTACTGGCTGGTTTGTTGCTGTTGTGGTTGTCTGGAGATGCCAGCACAGTTTGCTTTGCTATGTCACTGCTAAATGCTCTCCACAGCCCCAGTCACCTGTCACAAAAGGGTCTGCGAACTAGAGAAGTACAGAGAGAACCAACAAGGATAAATATGAGCCTGTGCAAACAGACATACAGACACAGTGTGATCAAAGGTGCAGCTGATACAGCATCTTCGGATAGCAGAGGCCAAGAGGTGGGTACAAAAGCAGTCCACATGGGCTTCTGCATTTTACCTTCCCAACCAAGTTATGAGATCATTGAGAAAGGAAAATCTGCTATTTGAAGAGAAAATAAATAGATTGTCCTTCTTAAAAAGGAGACATCAAAAGGAAATATGACACCTAAATGATTCTAAGTCATAAATAGTTTAGAAAATGCATGGGGAACAGTCAAGAAACATAATAATTCGGAAGATTTCCAATAAACTTTTCAGGAATATAGATTTAAAATGGTCTAATGTAATTCTTTGACTTCTTTTTTTCTTTACTTTAGCATAACACTTCAGTAAACTATATTTATGCAGTTTACTTGCAAAACTAGACTGAGGCTTAAGACAAGTAGGAAACTCCTTGTCAAAAGTGCCTAAAGGCTGAAGGAATAAAAGAGGTAACAAGAGAAAAAATTACTGGGACTTTAAAGTACAAAAATGTACAGCACTGTTTTTCAGGAAAACTGCTGGCATGTGAGAGGGCTTTCTGTTCTGTCATGTCACTCATAGCACTCAGAAATGAGCCCTGCTAAAGAAAGCTGAGCCCCAGCTCTGACACAGCCCAGCTATTTTTGGGATCCCTCTTGTTTCTATAACCTCCCCAGCAACTACTAGTTTTCAGATAAGGAAGGGGTTGTAACTCTGCTGTCTGAGGAGCAAAAATAGGCTTAAACTATTATCGTGAGATTGAGTGTCTGTTACTTGGCTTCTTTCACATGCATTGGTGTTAATTTTATGGATCTCATTGATAAATGTTGCCCTGGTTTTTATGCTGGTAGGGCTTTGCTGGGAGGAGGAGATGTCCTATGAGTTGTTTTGGAGATGGTAAGCAAAGGAAGGCATAGTCTATCATAACTAACTGAGTGATGAGTTCCAGCTATGCTCCTTAATGTTTTGAGTTTTCAGTTACTGTCTGATGATCATACAAAGGGCTGCATCAAAAGTGTATGGGCTGCTCGCAGTAGGACAAACATTGCAAGTCAGCAAGATCAAAAACTGATGCCTAGCATTGCACTTGTATTTGGGGTTTTTTTGCCTACTAATGTGTTTGGGTATTTGCTTTTCAAAAGGTGCATAAGCTTCCACACCTGGAGATGTAATTGTTTGTGTTGTGGATTGACACCACAAACTTAGCAACTAGGTTGTTACAGACACAAAACTCTGAGGTACTTACAGATACTAACAACACTAAGGATCAGGCTTAGTCACACTGTTGGGAAAAGACTAGCGACCATTAAGAAGAGACAAGTACCTTGAGTTACCCTTCTGTGACCGTTGCAACCTGCAGCAGGACATTGCACTGAGAGAAATGGCAGGGAAGTCTGTGTCTCTGGCATTGGGGTGAACATCCATACTCATTTTTGAATGAGTTGAATTTCTGAAGCTGAAGCTTTTATTTGCTTTCCTCAGTTGCTCACAATCTTGGTGGTTTGTTTTTTGTTTTTTTTAATGGACTTAGTCTTCTGTGGAGATTGTGGAGGAATTAACAGGACCACTGAAGACTTATCTGCCTTTGCTTAGCTCTTACAACTCTTCTTGCCTGCCTACTCTTCCAGGAGACTACTACAATGACAGATCCTTCCATGGTGGATCAGCTGATGCAGCTCAGAATTAAACTCTTAGAAAAGGTATGAAAATAACTCTGCAGTGGTCACCTTTGCTCTGGCTCTTTTTTTTTTTTTGCTTGCCACTGAATATTTAAACATTAACACTGTATTTTAAATCATTGTCTTTCTACTGATATACAATGAGGATCTGCAGCCAGCTGAGAGCTTCTTTCTTTGTGCAGTGGTGCCACAATCACTTTCTTATGTAACGTTGTACAAGTTTACACATAACCACAATAAATTAAGAACAGACTCAAGTTCAAGTGACTTTGATCTTATGGTAGTTGTCACCAGTTACTTCAAAGATATTTGGGCTGTGACAGGCAAAATTTAGGAAACTTTTGGGTAAAAAGGACCTTGGGTTGTGTTAAGGCAATTTCATATCTTTCTTTTTGTATGCTTTTACATAATTCACGTTGTCAGGTGAAACAGGGGCAGACCTTCACCAGAAATGCATGAGTTGCCACACAGAATCCCAGTCACTCTTTGTTGTGACTCAACACACTAATGTGCCCAGAATTCTTCAGTCAGCCCTGTTCCTCTACCCTTGGTGCATCCACTAGTGTGGATCTTCTGCTTTGTAGTAGTGTGAATGACAGTTCAGCTTCAGTGTTATGTAGAATGCACTAAAGAAATTGTCTGAAAGGAAAAGTAATTTGCCCAGTGACTTGAATGCTGCAAGTGGCGTCTAACTTGTCTGCACAGTAGACTGTTTAGCCTTTTGAGGGCAAAGTGTTCACCAGTGTGGAGCCTTAGAAATCAAGAAAAAAACCTGTGCATGAATGAAACATTTCTAATTTCTGAGTACCAGGGAGCAACAAGGACCAAATGCTCCCTAAGGAGCCAAGACTTGAGCACAGTAACAACCAGCAGGGCAAGGGTGTGGCCAGCCAGCCCCCAAGCAGGGCAGAGCCAGACATCGTGGCCAGGTTCAACCAAAAGCCCAGATGAGGCAGGTTCAAGCCTTGCTTCGGGGATCAGGCTGGGATCAGTGTTAGTAAGGATCCATGACATATCACAGGCATGACTGGGACTGAACTGCAGACCAGTTAATCATCCAGTATAGCTCAGGTAAGAACTGCAAACTTAGAGCCAAGATTTAGAGGGGCTTATAGATACAGGAGCAGCAGGTGTGGATGGAAGCCTCAGATGATGCTGGCTGGGCCATTTAAGCCTATGAGTACACCAAATACCCCATGTCATGCATACTTCTCCTTCTTTAGCATGCTACTAATTTTCAGGTCTGGGATAGCTTGGACAGTTTGTTCTTTTACTGCACCTGGATTTGCACTGAGATATTTCATACTTCTACAAAGACTTCTAGCTATCATTTAGCTGTTAAGAAGCACTGCTCATCTCCACTTCTTCATTTCCTCCATCCCAAACCAATACCTATAGGGTGGGGCTGGAAATTGTTGTGAACTTCACTGACTTGTAACCAGTTCTTGTGGTTCTGCCAACAGAGACTAGAAAATGAACAGGAGAACTTAGAGAAGATGGAGTCACCTCTCCCAACTGCAAGTAAAACAGAAACGTTTGTTTTAAATATGAACATGATATGGAAAGGGTTTAGTGATGTTCTCAAGCATGAGTTATTAAGATGGTTAAATATTTCTGGAGGATCCAAGCAGGAGGAACACTACTGATATTGCATCTTTCAAGCTGACCAATGCATCCATGTGCAGACCAGAACATAGTTTCCAGTGTAAAACAGTATGACTCAGGTTATGAAACAAATCACTATACTGCAAGAACTGATCTTAAATGCTGCATTGATAAAAACTGGGAAAGCATTTTACAGGAAACCTTGAGTGTGCAATTACATCCTGATGTTTTGGACAGAGAGGTCAGGAATCACAGGATGCTTATAAAACTTACAAAGTTTAGAAAACTGTCTACACAAGCTAGTGAACCAGCTAAAAACTGATAAATAAGAGTTTAGAATAACTGGTGTCTTTACAAAACCCTTTCAAAGATTCCTACAATGTTACAGTTTCAAGTAATGTGTTCCCTTCAACATGGAAGCTGTGAATTAAAGACTTCCAGTAGAAGATCAGTAGTGTTTCAAGGTTATACTCTGGGCTCATAAACATTGAGCTCATGCACAGAGTTGGAAATTTTAAGTGCCATGGCCAAAACTGAAAAATTCCTTTAACAATTCACAGTCTAAAGACACAAAGTGATGCTTTTCAGAGCACACCTCTAATGCATCTAAAAACATTCTTGTTTTCCCTTCAAATGAGTTCAAAATCAGCATTGTGTGGGAAAGATTGAAAAGGTTGCCGATTCAGAACAAAAAAGAAACAGAACAGCTGACATTGAAATTAAGTTGGCTTTGATGTGTTGCAACTAAGTTTTTTTTTTTACACTTTAGACAACTATCTTCTGCATGTACAGAGTATATCTAGAACATACCAGGCTGAAATTAATTTCTAAGCCAGGAGGTTAAAAGGGGGGTTTCATGAGCAATATGTAAAGATTATTTTCAGAGTTTTTCAGGTTTTTTCAGTTGCTTTGTAGAGCTGTTGAACAGCTGTGTCTGCTTGTAGCATAAAATCATTCTCCATTCAGGGACTTGAAAAGAAAAGCAACCTAAAGTCTTTTGTGCAATGTGAAGCTATCTTATAATACATTTTCCAAAATTAATCTCATACCGTAGGTGCTGTAATAGCTCTGTCTTTGTGATCCTTTGAGAAAATAATGGAATTTTTCTCCCTCAGAAAACAAACATGAGGATCTGCTCCAAAGTGTCCTAAGGCGAAGGAAAGATCTCCTGCGGGAGCTTCGGGTAGGAGCACCCTCTGTGGACAGAAATGACAGAAAGTGCCATATTATCCACACATCCACTGCCAGTGTGGATTTAGGTCTTTCCTGCCCTTTAGTTCTTGGGGTGGTCAGTATTTGGTCCTCTCCTGGTTTGTAGTGTGAAGGCAGGCACAGCTAATCAGGGAGAAGAGAGTGGAATGTCTTCCAGTGTTACAGCTTATGAACCTTGCACCAACTTCAGTTAGGTGCACTGGTTCTGGTTGTCCTGACCTTCTCCTGTGTACCATAAGCTTCCCAGGTAGTGGCAAAATGGAAAAAAGGAATTTTTAATGCTGCCAAAACAGGAACAATAGTAACTATTACTTATTCATAGTTTTTGTAGAGTACCAACCAGAATTTCAGCAGTTTGTTCTTTGTTTATTTCATTTTTGTTTGTGCTGAAAATTGTATGACTTCAAGATACGCTTGAAGAAAACTTAGTTTATACTTGTGTGGGCACTCTATATACATACACAAGTGATCACTTGTAGCCTACCTGTCAAACATAACAGTGCTGGGTAATGGGGAGGAAAAATATAGCTCCCATATTCCAAGGTGATATGAACAATGACCTGTTGTGCCACTTTGATGTGCACAAGCCTGTGGGGCAGGATGAGACCTACCCAAGGGTGCTGAGGGAGCTGGCAAAGTGCTCTCTAAGCTACTGTCCATCATTTACCAACAGTCCTGACTAACTGAGGAGGTTCTGCTATACTGAAAATCAGGATCAGTAAATGACATGGTTTAGGAGTGACCTGGAAGTGCTGGATCAAAAGTTTGACTTGATAAGCTTAAAGATCTCTTCCAACCAAAGATATTTTGTGATTTTGTTTCTGCAGTAGTATTTTGGTGAGCAAGGCTATGCCTTGCTGCAGCTCCCAGATGCTAACCCCATTTAGTCTAGAGAGTGTAACAATATTGTTTGCCTTTATGTGACCAGGTTTTATCTAAGAAGATACTTAATTTTGCAGGAGCAGCATCTTCTGGAAGAGCTTTCACAGCCGCCTGCACCAGCTGGACACCACAGTCATAACCAGATTGCTGCTTCTCCGCAGGTCTGCCAGATTCCTTTCCCAGCTCCTCAGGTGGAGCCACCAAGGATTATCCAGCAGACGGTAAGGATCCTTTGTCCTAGGAAATACTACTAGCGTTGTACCAGTCCAAGACAATAGCCTCTTGGGAGCTGTGTGGAAACGTTCTTCACACTAGAAGAGAAGATACTCCTCTTACTGTGGTATGGAATCCTTACTGCCTTAGGCAAAATCTAAGGAAAAGAATCTTAAAGATAAGGCACAAAATTCACAGTGTGAATGGTTGACCATAAGAAGAAGATAGCAGAAGGAGGGGGGTGGTTACAAATACTCAAATCTGGCCACTCAGCCAATTTCCAGTATACCACTATCTAGTCATGTAGTCCAAAACCTCCACATCTTACTGACAAGGATTTTGTAGGAGACCATATCTAAAGCCTCACTGAAGCCCAGGCACATAATACTCACTGCTTTGCTTTCCCAAGGACTACAGAGCTGGCAAAAACCCTGAGTTTGCCGTTTTCCCCTCTTTTTCAGATACCATCCCAACCTGCCACCATCATCCAGCAGTTGCCTCAGCTGCCTCCCCTGATCACACAGATCTCCCCTGCCCAGCCTTTTGCAGCTGCCCACTCTGGAAGCATTAAAGAAGGTAGTGTACCCTCATCTAGCAGCCAGGCTGGGAGAAGGCGGGTGAGGTGCCACGACAAGTGGAAAGGGGCATGAGGTAGTGAACAAGCTAGTGATAGGTTTTTGATCAGGATGATGCTGAAGCTGTGGGAATTGCACTCCATAAATGGACGAGATACCATTTTTGAGAGGCTTTCAGACAAGATTTTATTGCTAACATTAAATGGATTCCAAACCCAGCAATGCCAGTTGAAGTTACCAGGGAAGCTTGGGAAAGCAATTCAGCTCAGCACAAGGCATTGAGTAATATTACTTGTGCATGGATGGTTCCAATATTAAAAAACAGGTGTCTAAAATCTGGTTTTATTCTTTTGTTCCCTCTTAACCTGCTCTTCCATCTCTTCAGAACAATAAAGGCTTTAATTATGTCCTGTGTTTGGAAACAAAAGAGTCCATCTGGCAGTGCTGTTCCAAATACAGCACAATGCCAGTAGAAAGAGAGTTTTTAAACCTGGGTCGATGTTACCATAAAATAATACATGGGAAAAAAGGTAGGATGACATCCCTGTCTCAGCCTGCAGCCAGAAGTTTCTTCATTCCATAGAGAAATCCTCCGTCATGAAATTACAATATTTCTCAGGTCTTCATCTAAGTGTCTGGATTGATTCAGAGTTAATTTTCATAAATAAAATATTCCTAATTCACACATGACTTTCTGAAGCTGATTCATGTACATTACTTCTGGTATGACAAGTTTAAAAAAAAAGTTGCTTTGATTTTTTTTTTTTCTTTCCTCTCTCCCATTCCCTGAGCAAATTAGTTCCACTGCACAGGTCCTTTGTGATTAGGACACAGGAATGATGGTAAGGAGTTTTTATATGAATGTAGTGAACTCTCAAGGTGGCAGTGCAATATCACATAATACTCTTACCTGGACAGCAGTGATACTGTGCTGAAGAAATGAGCCTCTCCATTCTGGAGTAAGCCAGTCCAGCCTGCCAGTCAGCACAGCCAGAGGGGTGGGCTTGCAGGGAAACAACAAATAGAAGATGCTCAACAGCAGCTTTCTTGTAGAAGGAAAAGGAGAAACAAGGGAGCTGGTTAGAGATGCATTTTGCACTGCCTGGGCAAATAATGCCAATACTCATTGTGCTTCCCTTTCAGCTGCTTTTTGCTGGTTGCAGTGACCAGTCTGTATACTGGAGAGCATGTTTTGCCCAGGTGGCTCTGCTGTTTGTCAGTTGCTGATAAAGCTCTTACTTTCTTCCCTGGGGTGACCTCTTTCCAGATATGGTAGAGATGATGCTGATGCAGAATGCTCAGATGCACCAGATCATCATGCAGAACATGATGCTGAAGGCTCTGCCACCAATGGCATTTGTACAGCCTGCTGGAGCCAGCTCTCCCTTTCTTCAGCATGCACAGCAGGTAACATCACTGGAGTTTGAAGGACATCCTTGCTGTCATGAGGCAATGGGGAGGGTGCAAGGCCTGGAGAAACATGCAGAAATCTTAGATGTGTGAAGCTTCAAACTCACAGCACCAGAAGACTTGTTACTGAGCAAACCAGAGCAGAGGCTGCCTCTTCACCATGATGAGCACTGTGATAGGACCTAATGACTTCTCTACAAGAGTAAACTGCATTCAGTCCAGCTTTGAAAATTATCTGGCCTATGCAGTTGAACCACTAACAGACTATACATGGAAGACATCTATACTGGTTATCTGCTGCTGCAGGTCCACTTGCTACAAACAGCAGCACAACATCTGTGTTATAAACCCTGTAACTTGTAAAACTGGGTCTAGTAGTTTCAAATGGGTTCAAGCTTAAGCATCCTGAGATGCCCAGTTCCTGAGCTATTTTTACCAAGGAGCTATACATCCTCAGTGTTCTTAAGTACTTTGGGAAAATGTATTTCTAATCTCTGCTTTGTAACATTTATTACCAGGACAGCTGATCTTTGGGGAGGAGGAGACATCCCAGTGTTAGCAAAAACTTTCCCTATATTTTTCCTACCCCTCCATTTTCAGGCTATGCCTTTTCCTGTGATTGAGCAAAGCATAGTTTTCTTGTTCTAAGATGTTAAGGTTGTCAGGTGCTGATAAAGTAACTCCCATTCTTCTGCAGTGTCTGCCCCACTCATACTCATTCTTTTCCTGTGTGATATTTGTGAAGGATCAGAGCTTAGAAGTCCAATAGCCCCAGGGTTAATAGAGGGGTTAGAAATGCAACCTCCTTGATGGCCTGGGGGCAGCTGATGTTTGGGACCAAATGTTTGCCCTGGACAGAAAGCCCCTGACAGCAACTGCTCTCTTCCAGGCACTAATGTCCTAGGACCCTACCCATAGCACAGAGGAGTCTGTTGGCTTTGTCAGCCATGGTCCAGGAGTAGACTTGCTGTAGAGACAGCAGACAGCGCCAACTTCCTCAAGTGAGAGCTGCATCGAGCATTGCCTTGGATGGAAGTCCTTTTTTATTTTCCCTAAACTTCACATTTCCTGGTTTTGAGTAGTCTTTCTCCCTTGCCTTGGGGGAACATGTCCAGGGCAGATAGTTACGCTGGGAGAGCCAGTGAACTCATCATCTGCAGCTTTCTGTGGGGGTCCCTATGCCTAAGGGAAGATGACAAAGGAAGACTCTCTATTCCCCCAGACCATCCTGTCACTGAGTTTCTTTGACGTAGACCAATGGAAGAAATTTGGAGTAGTAGGGTCTGAGTGTCTCTGAATATCAGGTTAGATCCAAAATCACTAAGTGTTTGCTGGACCTTGAATGTCAAAGGCTGCAAAATTCATCTCCAGACACATGCTGAAGAACTTTAACAAAAGGGGTGACTAAGTAGGAACACAGCCTCTTAGCCAAGGACCCTTCCTGTGGGGGACAGATCTAACAAACTGCTCTTTTTCTGTCTTCGCAAGGACCTGCAGTTTGCTGCCCCCTTGGCTGTGAAAGCAAACAGACCCAGGCCATCTGCAGTGCACCACCACCACCACTACCCTCCCACAGGAATGCTTCCAGTGCCTCATGGCGATTTCACATCCACAGTGCATCACTAGACCAGCAGCCTGCTCCTTGACCTGTCTATGTAAGTAAACAAACAGCCGTGATGTAAACTTTTAGTCCTTCCTTCCTGCACAGCTAGGGTAGCAAAATAGACCAGTCAGTCCCATGCTTTCCTTCATGGTTCTTCAATAACGCAAGTCCTGAATTTTGTCTTTAACACAGCAATGGGATCCAGGTGTGTTAAGTGATGATTTCACAGTATCACACAGTAATGATAAGGTTGGAAAAGACCTTAAAGATCATCTAGTTCAACCTAAATCCAAATAAACCAAGTAAATCTAACATCTAGATCATTCCACTCAGCACTTCATCCAGACTAACCTTGAACACCTCCAGGGACAGTGACTTGACCACCTCCATGGGCAGCCCGTTCCAAAACCGGATCACTCTTTCAGTGGAAAAACCTTTTCCTAATGTCAAGTCTAAACCTCCCCTGATGGAGCTTAAGACTGTGACCCCTTGTCCTGTCTCCAGTGTCCAGGGAGAAAAGACCGACCCCCACCTGACTACAACTACCTTTTAGATAGTTCTAGACAGTGATAAGGTCACCCCTGAGCCTCCTCTTTTCCAGGCTAAACAGACCCAGCTCCATCAGCCTCTCCTCACACGGCTTACCTTCCAGGCCCTTTACCATTCCAGTTGCTTGTCTCTGGACTTGTTCCAGCACCTCGACATTCTTCTTAAACTGAGGGGCCCAGAACTGAACATAATACTCCAGGTGCGGTCTAACCAGTGCCGAATACAGGGGGAGGATAACCTCCCTCTCCCTGCTGGCCACACCATTCCTGATACAGGCCACGATGCCATTAGCCCTCTTGGCTGCCTGGCACATTGCTGACTCATGCTAAGTTTGCCGTCCACTAGTATCCCCAAGTCTCTTTCTACCTGAGTACTCTCTAAGAACTCCATTCCCAGCCTATAGTTCTGCCTGGGATTGTTATAACCAAGATGCAGAACCTGACACTTAGACCTGTTAAAACTCATCCTATTGGAGTCTGCCCATCTCTCCAGTCAGTCCAAGTCCCTCTGCAGGGCCCTCCTACTCTCCAACAGATCAACACGGGCTCCAAGCTTGGTGTCATCCACAAATTTTCTCATGATGATTCCAACCCATCATCAATATCATCAATGAAGATGTTGAACAGGACTGGACCTAACACCAACCCTTGTGGGACACCACTAGTAACGGGTCGCTAACTAGATGCGAGACCATTTACTACCACTCTCTGGGCTCATTCGTCCAACCAGTTCCTGGCCCAGCATACAATATTCCTGTCAAAGCCCCTTGCTACCATCTTCGCCAGGAGTATATCATGGGAGACTGTGTTGAATGCTTTACTGAAATCCAGGTACAGTACATCCACAGCCTTCCTCTCATTGACCAGTCGAGTTACTTGATCATAAAAGGAGATCAGGTTAGTCAAGCAAGACCTACCCTGCCTAAACCCATGAGTTATGAGATTCAGATATCTACAGTGTCCTTCAGATGCAGCAAGCATGCACTGGTGACATTGTGGTATTAGTTCCCAAACACAATAAAGCCATTTTTCTTGTTGCAGAAAACAACATCCTGGGACCATGTGCTATTCTACAAGCGGACTGCAGCATTGCTGGTGTCAACCTGTATTTGAACAATTCCTATATAATCTGAATGACAGTGTTACTGTCTGTAAGGCTGCATGTTGTCAGTACAAGAAGTGAGTGGGAGAAAGGCTGTAGATGTTCAGAGCAAACATACTATACATCTGTAGTCTGCTCAACCATTTCTGCTAGTTCAGCTGTTTCCTCTTACCTTCCAAGCTCAGACCAGCCATGAGCAATCACCATTTTTTTTACTGCTTTCCACCAAATGAAGGATACCTATCCCAAACTGTCTTGCAGGCCTGGAAGCCATCAGCAGCCCCTTGGCATGAAATAATCTCAACGCCAGCTGTTATCTGAGTTTTTACAGACAAACATGACCCAGGTCTAGGGCTGTGAGTCACCTTGCAAAGGAGCCTGCTGCCATCATGAGGAGGATGATCAAACTCAGGATGCTTGAGCTTGGTTTAATTGGCAAACCTCATTCATTTGAGATGTTCCTCCTTCAGCATTTTTAGATTTACTCCCTCATAGATACGCATGTCCTAAAGTAACTACCTGTCTGGAGAACTGAAGATGAGCAGGAATGACCCAGATGAAAGGTACCTGCATAGCAGAGACAGTTCCTGGCATTGGATTTTCCTAAAGGCTGGTACTCTACCCTACCCTTGTGAATTTGCTTTCCTTGCTGCTTGGATAAATAATTATCAGTGGAGAGGAGCAGAAAGAAATCCTGCAATCACTGGGTTTGGATATTACAGTGCAATGCTTACCCCTGGCTAACAGCTGTCCAAGTTTTCTGCCCTGGGGAAAGCTCTAACCATCGGTCTCTCACCAATCTCATATTTACAAAGCTACTGAGGTTTTCTTGGGTAGGTGGGAAGTGATTTAAGCAACCTGGAATTGCATACATTTGTTTCATCATTTCTCAATTGTTCCCTCATGTAATCAGAATTTAATCTTGTTTTTTTAAAATTAATAAAATCCTTAGCTTCTTCCTTGGATATTGGCACATCTTTTTCCAAGTAACACAAAGCAAACCCTTTTCCCTTTGCCACTGATTTCCAAAGGGCAAGCTTTGAAATGAGCCCATGCTATCCTGTCCTTTTTGTTTTCATTTAGGGCTTCTCAGAAGGCTAGTTCAAAGATTTACTTAAGCAGTATTTTTTCATGCTGTCAGCAGCTTGTTTATGTTTGATAAAGAAAGAATGAATTAGCAGCACTTTCTCAGTGTCTTCCTGCCTTCTGTTCTGAAAGTGTAAAACAACTTCACAATGGTTTTGTTTGGTGCAATTTGTGAGTGAATCTGAAAAAGTAACCCAGGGACCTACATTCTTATGAATGGTTGCCCAGAACAAAACAAAAAAATACCACAATGGGCACAGGTAGGGCTCAACTGGCAAAATTTAGTCTGATTTGTCAAGAACTAATATTAGTAGCTAAGGAGATAGGTTTGGCAGTGAGAAGCTGATGCGTATCATCTTGAAAGAAAGACCTTTCGTTCTGCAGCTCAAGTACACAGCACTGCCCACTCCTGGGTCAGGTCCTTTCTTATATGTCTATGCCTCCTTTCTCCAAAGCAGTTACATGGACCATGGCTGAGAATGTTTGTGCAGAAAGAAGCATCGTAAGACCATTACAAGACTATATGTTGTAGTAATCCCTAGAAGTCTATGAATTAGTTGGCATAACACAGTGTGTTATTGGTGACCCAAGGTAGTGGAGTCATCTGTAAACCTACTGGACAAGTATACAAAGGGTACTGTAAGTGATGTTTCCAAATAATAGCTGTTATTGCTGCCTGTGCGCGCTGTCTCTGCTCTGAAAACAGTTACATAAAACTTACCTTACTCTTTGCCCTGTTGTCTTTGCTCTGCATGAGAGGTCATCAACACAGATCAATTCACAGCTATGTAAACCGGGTCTTCAGTGGCCACTTAGTGCCAGGGCCACCTGGGACCCCCACCAGCCAGCAGTTTAATTTAAGCTTTGAGTGTGTGGGTCCAGCTGGCCACATTCTCTTCTTGTATGGTACTGCAGGTTGGGATTGCTCTCAATACTTGTTTCCCATCCTCTTGGATGCAGCTGGTCCCTGCTGCATTGATAGCTGGAATGTGCAAGGGGAAAACAGAGCTGTGTTTGTGCAGGGATTGGATCTTGCTCTGTAACAAATTTGCTGGTTTGGGCTGTGCATTGCAGGTTTGGCAAAAAATAGTAGGTAGTGTATGTTAATGCAAATGTTCTCACTGTCTGCTGAGTCATTAGTGTGTGTAGGCTGTAATCGGCTCCTCCCTTATGAAGCTCTGCAGAGTGTTTTCTCCTAAGGATGGGTATATGACATCTTCTCACAGCTCATCCAAGTTGCTGAAAGCCTCACTTGGTCATACATACACTCTCTGCTCAGAATCACACCCAAAAACACTTGAGCCACACATGGATTCCCTGGTAAAGGAGGTCCTTGAAGATGGGATCAGGCTCTTAAGCAAGTAGTGTGATTGACATCCCACCCTCAGGAGAACGCCCATGAAGTTCCAGGAGTTACTCTGCATTGATCTACCATGTCCCTGAAGCTGCAATCCAGCGAAGCATCATTTTTGTCTGCAGGTACAAGTTCTTCTCCTGCTCTGTGCACATTTCATGAGGAGGTCACTGAATGCTGTAGAATGGCTTTGCAATTTTCAGAATACGCCCTTAAATAAGGCTTGGCTGAGTAGTGCCACATTCACAGTTCTTTGCTTGAGGCTCAGTGTGGTTTGCCACACCACTGGTCTGATTTAAAACAGCCTCTGGGCTGGGAGTTAAACTTTAATATGAACTAGAAAAGAAGCTAGGTGCAATTCAGCAGTCCCCATCTTTCCCCTCCCTAGTAGAAGGGGCAGGACACGGAGTGAGGACGCAATAGCAAAAACCTATGACCTTCCCCAGTGATGGAGCGCAAAGACACACAGGGGAAAAGAATTGCCATTGTTGGAGGTGGTCTGGTAAGAAATTTTGCTTCTGTGTGATTACTGTGTGATTGTGCCAGGGAGCCAGGGCTGTAAGACCATTGCTTGGATGTGGGGTGAATGTTTTTCTTAAAATAATTCTTCCTTCAGATTTCAGGGTGTTACAGAGGAATTGATTGAGTTCTTACTGTGGGAGGTAGGGAGGCTTTTTTTTTAGCAGCTAGTGCTTTGTGGGAGGATAATGGCTCTTTCCTTCAAGGGAAATCTTTGCTGCTGATACCCCAGGGACATAATGCAGGGCTCTAGTGGTGCTTGCCTTAAACAGTGTGTGAAAACAAATCCCACCACCAAGAGTCATTTCTTCAGAGAAAGGTATTTGGGGGGTTGGAACAATGGTGTTCAGGTACACTAAATAACAGTTCTTGGGGCTGCCACGTCCTTCTGCCCCATGGCTGCTTCTGGCTTTAACCAAGAGAGTAATGTGAAGTGCCTTATGGTAACTGACACTCAATGAACAGTAGGCTAAGAGGAGATGCCTTCCTCTGCCTACTTTTGTCTCAAATGGTTTTATTTCATTGCTATTTGGAGAGAGGTCTGACTCCAAAGGACAGCATGGAGCATTGCCTCACTTAAGTCTCTCTTTTGGCTTTTTGGCCACTAGCTGACTAGCTGCTGGAAAAGAGCAATGACATCAGAGTCTGTAGTTCTGACAGTGATTACTGATGGAAATTAAAGAAGAAAATATACAGCCATCTCTTTAAATAACAATCAGGGCATACGTGTGCTATCCTTTTCAAGGTAACATCTTGCTTTTGCATAGGTCCAGTGCCACCTCTGCCACAGTGTTCACAGCATTCTATGTTGGGTCAAGAAAGGTACAGTCCAGGGAAGAACAAGGAGCTTACCTCTGACTGTTCCTGTTGTCTCTGCCTGAAGGCATTAGCCCTGCTACAGTTAATTATTGCATGTAAAATAGCCTTGCACTTGGTCTGACTTTATGAGTATTGATGGAAGACTTTTGTCTTGGAAGATGTGCTGGTACCTCGGGGGTGACAAGGGACTTACTCTTTCCAGGAAAAAGTCCTTTAAGGCTCCAGATAAAAGGGTCTTCCTGTCTATGCTGAGCTGTATCCCATGACCACTGCTTTCCCTTGGTGCATCTCAGTTTGTGATTTGTTAGTGAAACACTTCATTCACCACTCCTAATCCTTCTCTTGTAGGTGGGTGCATTAAATGCCTGTTTCTTTGCTAGACGAGGTTTCCAAGTTGATGTTTATGAAGCCAGAGAAGGTGAGTTCAGCCTGGTCATTACTGCTTTATTAATGTTTCTGTCCCTTTACTGGTAACAGTTCCTGAATTTACAATCTGACATGTAATAGATTTATTTGAAGCTTGGAGAATTATTGATGTGATAGGGAAGTGACTTTTGACAAGTCCAGAAAGGGAACTTCAGTCACTGTAAGAGGTAATCCATAATCACTTTAATATCTGATTAGTGCTGTGATTATTACTATTAAAGACATCTAATGTTTCCAGAAGTTTTATTTTCTATATATTTAATGGGAATGGGGGCAAAATAGCAAAGTGAAAAAGTGTTTCTATGCAGGACCGGCATGACAACCTGTAGGCACTCCATACCATACCCTTCAGCAGAACTCAGTAGATGGAATGGCTTTGATATATGACTATTCCAGAACACACTTTTAATAGACAGATCCTAGCTTGTACAGCTTTTTTACTAGAACACTGTCTGGAAATCAATAAGTTTATTTGTGATGAAAGAATAATCAGTATCAATAATAACTTGGGTTCACCCACAAGATTTCTGCTGCTTTTTCACCAGACAAAGGTTGTCAAGTACTGTAACATTGTACCCAGGGAAGTGAAAGAGTGGCCATCCCTGGAGGGTTTTAAAAGACATGTAGATGTGATTTTAAGAAAGACAATTCAGTAAAAACATGTTTCTCTGCATAAGTATATTCATTTGCAGAGGCACTGACTGCCTGAGCCCTGGTGGGTCTAATTTTTGGAAGCTTCTCACAGGCACCATTTTAGCTCCTGTCCCCATTTACCAGATCCTTGCCTGGCTTAAGCCAGAGGTACAGAGGAAGGAGCCCAAAAACCTACTAAACTGCCATTCCAACAGCTGACGGTGACTGTTGTTACCTGCTTTCTCTGCATGCAGAGTAGAGGGTTGGGGACTCCTTACTGCCCCACCTGATGTTGCTGCAGGGATTTTGGGAAATGATGCCAGCCCTAGGCTGTGGTGTTTCTGTCTCCATAACCAACTGCTCTTTCCACACAGATATCCGGGTGGCCACCTTTACACGTGGCAGAAGCATTAATTTGGCCCTATCACACAGAGGACGCCAAGCCCTCCAAGCTGTGGGGATGGAAGAGCAGGTAACTGGCAACTTGTATTGGTGGTGGTGGGGGGGTCTTTGATTAAAATGCTGACTTCAGCTGATGATAGACAGGCTCTCTTCTGCTACTCAAGCATGCAGGGGCCATTGCAGAGATACGCAGATACACAGATCATTAAGGGTTGGAAGGAACCTCCAGGGTTAATCAAGTCCAGCCCCCCACTGCTTGAGCAGGATCATAAAACCTGAGACAAGGTACACAGAAGTGCAAACATAGTGTAGAAATGCAGAGATAGCTCGCTTTTGTGAAGGTGAAGATAGACATCCCTTCCACTGGATGCCTGCAGCGTGGTTCTCCACTGCTTCATAACACAGCTACCAACAGGGAGGAGTGCTGGTCTGGGGGCACCACTCAAACCTGGAGAGCTGGACTCCATTCATGGCAGTGGGTACTTCCCCAGGAGACCAACATTGAGACAACACTTTCCAGTCTCCATCTCCCCAAAATGCTTGCTTCCCTCTTCGAGGATGAAGGGAAATGGGGCATTAATAGGCGGACTCCCAAAATTGCTGAAGTAGCAGCAAGATGTGATAAAGTGGGTTGGTTTCCCCACTCACATGCCTAGATTTGTATTTTCCCAACAAACCTTGAGCTTTGAACTGCCTTGAGATCCATGCACACCAACTTCTGCTCCACACACTTTGCTCAGAGTGCAGCACTCCTTTGCAGGGTGCTCGCTACTGTTTAACACCCAGCTGTTGGCAGCAGTGGCATGTCCTGGTCACTGACTCCATCAGAGGAGCCCAGATTTCAACAGCTCACATTGCAGCACCAGAATGTTACATCGCTGTCATCTTTTGCCCTGTCCAGCAGCCTGGGACTCTTCATGTTCCTTCTATCCAAGACGAATTTTACTCTGATTTTTATGAGGATGAGCTTGTAAGTCGCCTCAGTAAAATGTAGCAACTTGACATTGAGAGCCCTGTCAAATTTTCACTTGTATAACCACATGAAAGTGTATGAGCAGAGAACATCCTATTCTCGGAGTGCTGTGTGTGGTGCTGGTGGCACTCAATAGCTTGTACACTCTCCTCAACAACTCAGCTTTGGCCAGAAGACTGGTTGATTCTCCCTTCCATTTCAGATCGTGTCCAAAGGCATTCCCATGCGGGCAAGGAGGATACATACACCTTCAGGGAAGAAATACTCAATCCCTTATGGGAAGAAGAACCAGGTAGTGGGCTCATGCTGTTGCTCCAGAGATGCTGTGCAGAGCACAAGGGATCTTTGACTATGTTTGTAGCTCTGTCTGATGGACAGCCTGGGGCTTGTGCTCTTAAAAAGGTTGTTGTGAGCAGCAGTGGGGTAGTGTGACACCCCCCCTGCTTTCGATGGGGCTATATGGAGAGAGTGGTGTTTCTCATCTGGCCATGTAGAGCATCGTTCAGCAAAGCCTCCTGAACTCCCTATCTGTTTGCATTGCAGTACATTCTCTCTGTGGACAGAGCAAATTTGAACAGAGAGCTCCTAACAGGTAGGTTGCAAGATCTGCTTGCAAACACTTTTAAACCCTGTTCACAGGATTTAGAGTTTTTCTGCTGAGCTGGAGACTTTGATTCCCAGGCTGTGTTTGCCTGGAGTTCTGTGTAACTTGACTCTCAGAAAGTATATGTGTGAACTAGGTGTGCTTTTAAGAAGAAAATCTGCACTGTTTCCCTGCTGTTTGTCTGACACAAAGGGATATGAAACAAGTCCTCCCCGAGTCTTTCTATCACCTCTTTGGTGTTTCCCCTTAAGCAGGAGCTGCCTCTACTCCTTGGCTCCCAGCACTGGCACCTGCTCCCAGAACTTACCCAGTCAAAGCAGGAGATACCTTCTCAGCCTTGCCACAGTTCTTGGCATTTTCCACAACTCCTGACTGTACAGAAACAAATAGATATTGGAGCACTGTGGCAAAATATGACTACAGACACATCATCCCATCCTTAAATACAGTGTAATGATAGTAGAAATAAGTCAACAACTCACCTAATTGAGAGGAAGAAAGAAATCTTTGCAGGATTCCTTGCACTTCTAAAGCAGTTTTCACTGGAATTGACCAAACGCAGTCCTAGTGTGCCCTGCCCAACATCTATCACTCAACATGCTAAACTTACTTGCTCTTATGGCAGACATTCCTATAATTTAGGCATCTCTCAGAAATGTTTTGGGCTTACACCTTTAACTTTGTTATCTTTTTGCAGCTGTTGAGCAGTACTCCAATGCTAAACTGTACTTCAGACACAAGATCATGGGGTTCAACTCAGAGCTGGGCACATTAACCATACAAAGGTAACTCCTGCACATGCCTGGGATCAGTTGTTGAATTCAGTTAGTTCCTGCTTAATCATTCATAAAACCTCAAACAGTTGAGCAATCTCATTTTGAAACTAACATGTTTTTGCCTTTGAAAAGGAGAACCCTCAAAGCAGGGTTCATTGGGAGGCTGAAATAGATTAAAGCAACTCACTAGCCTGCCAGAAGACTAGGTACACACTGACTTGCACAGGAAATAAATATCACAGCCTCTGTAGGCCTGCCTTTCTGGGACAGATTGTTCATCAAGAAGAGCAGCTAATGACCTTCTTTCATTGTTATGTTAAGTTCTGGTCATGCCCCCTGCCCAGCTGCAGGCTCTACCAAATAGCAGCATTATCCTCACAGTGTCTATTGCATTGGTGGGTCGATCTGACAGCATTTATGATAACCTAAAGGATAATCATTTATTCTAATGCTGAGCTTCCCAGTCAGTGAAAGGAAATGGTCTCTCGCCCTAGAAGATTAATAATGCTGGAGGTAATGCCGGCATTTTGCAAAAGGTGGGGGATTCACTGTGTCCAGCAGTGCTGGGCTGGCCTAGAGTTAGGAAAGGATTGTTTCAAGGGGCTCTCTTGCTTTCAGCTCTGACCAACAACCTTTGCAAGTCACCTACGATCTCATAGTGGGATGTGATGGAGCCTTCTCAACAATCAGAAAACAGTTCATGAAGCAAAAGCGCTTTAACTACAGTCATGAATACATTCCTCATGGCTATATGGAGCTAACCATCCCTCCCAATGATGGAGAAGTAAGTGTGCCTGTCCCAGGGGCTGCTACCACCTGTTGCACCCTCATGGTGACTCTGCCACAACAGCTTTAGAGAAATTAATTTCACCCTTGGAACTAAACCAAAAGATTAAAACTTTCCTAGAAGGCAGGAGAACATCTCTCTCAGTCGTGGGGTCAGTATCTAAGTACCCAGCAGCAAAAATCTTAGAGACACTGCCCTGGAGCAGTGAGGTTAACTTCAGCTCTTAAAGATGTCCAGGGCACATGGGAACATGTCTGTAAGGACATCAGCAATTGCAAACCAGCAGGTGTTTGCACACCTTTCTTCTTGTCCTTGTTCTGTGCCTCCCTGAAGCACCAGAGATGAGAAAAGGGCTCTGTAGTCACTGTGTCTTTTTGTGGTACAAAGAAGGGGAACTGGTGTACTAGTGTGGTGTGAATGAGAGTTGGGGCTGGAGAAGCTGAGCAGGGCAGGGATACAAGGTGCTTTTCTTTCTCTTTCAGTTTGCCATGGAACCAAACTACCTCCATATCTGGCCAAGGAACACCTTCATGATGATTGCACTGCCCAATATGGTGATAACCCATGGCCACACTCTTTGGGGCACAGGATGGAGCTTGTGGGGATGCACCTGCTGTGGTGACAGGCACATGGCAGGGGCTGGGAGGGCCAACAATGTGCCAAAAGGGACCCTCAGCCTGTGGCAGGTCTCCCACAGGCTTGGGGTGATACAGGGTAGGACAATCCACCAGAGCATTAAACATGTACCTGTGGCACCTCTCTGTGCCAATACATCTAAGCTCACCTAAACCCCCCAAAAAATAGCTCTCTATAGCTGTACGTTATAAACTAGGTATGAGAGTACCAGAGCAGTATGCCAGCATTTTGTGGGCAGATCACACACCGTCCATTTCTGCCTCCCCTTCGCCTGCCCCCAGCATGCACAGACCCACCATGGGCAGTGGGGTGGTGAGGTGCTATCCCCAGGGCACATGCAGGCCACTGTGAAAGCTGGGTTACAGGCTGGGCATGCACCTGCTGTTCCAGGTGCCAGGTGTTCTGTCTAGCTTCTGGACTTCTTTCTGACCTTCTTTCTCACCTGACAGGATAAGTCTTTTACCTGCACACTCTTCATGCCCTTTGAGGAATTTGAGAAGCTCACAACGGGTGAGGAAGTGC
The DNA here is from genome assembly GCA_013397515.1 of Upupa epops. Taxonomy (NCBI): domain Eukaryota; kingdom Metazoa; phylum Chordata; class Aves; order Bucerotiformes; family Upupidae; genus Upupa; species Upupa epops. The sequence continues at coordinate 116,930 of VZRI01012900.1, forward strand.
TGAGTTTTTTTCAGATCTACTTCCCAGATGCCATTCCTCTCATTGGAGAGTAAGTAATCCCATCTCGCCTTCTCCCTCATCAACACAGCACCACAAAGCCAGGGGATGCAGCCCCACTCAGACTCGGGATCCTGGTGACAGGTTGCAAATGCTGTTGGGGTAGATCCCCATCCCACTTGGTGAACAAAGAAAACTTAATGCACTGATCAAACGAAGTCTGGCTGTTACTGACTTTATGGTCAAAACAAGCAGCAGGGCTGTGAGAAACAACAGCAGGCAGGTCCCAGTGGCACATTACTCCCTGTGCAACCTCTAGCTGCTGGACAAAGAGCACAAAGGTAGCAGCATGGAGGCAACAGGGCATCTTGTTCCTCCTGGGAGCCCTGATGGGCGTTTCCAGAACGTGTCGTGATGGCCATGGCTGTGTTCGGTGTCCTCGTTTTCCTGCAAGTCTGTGGCAGCCTGTGGTAGCTCCAGCCCATGCTATTAATGCATCTTACTGTTAATGCTTATTTCTTATGGCCTTTTTTTCACTGATAGGAGGATCTCAGCTGTGTTACGCAGCATCCTTTCCTCTTTCGAAGATTGTATCCTAAGACTCATATAAACTTAGATACCCTTTAGTACTGATGTCCACCACTGTTCGTGGCAAGAGAACCGCGATGTGAATGACACTCCTACTCCCAGTCAGACTGTGTGCAGAGATTAAAACCTGCAGAGAGATTTTAATATAATGAAAATATTTATTATTTTCTTTAAAATAATAAAAATAGTATCTAACCTAATAAAAATATTTTTTTAAATATTTGATCCATAGGGAGAACTTGGTGAAGCAGGTTTTCTGGCTTCCACGTATTCCCTAGCACAAATTGCTTAGTGAATGGGCTTGGTTTTTGCATACCAACGCTGGAAGCCAGGGGCCTGTGGCCCTGACTTCCTCAGCTTGGACATGGCATGATTTGCTCTTCTTGTCTCTTGTGGTCTTACAAGTGAAGTATCTGTTGTTTTGCCTGAAGGCGAGCGCTGAAGCATGATTACTTTTTGCTGCCAGCCCAGCCCATGATATCTGTGAAGTGTTCCTCCTACCATCTTGCTTCGTGCTGTGTGCTGATGGGAGACGCTGCTCACGCTGTTGTGCCCTTCTATGGGCAGGGAATGAATGCAGTAAGTTCAGCTGGCCTTGGGCCATGCCAGTTGGATCCTCATTCTTTTCATACAGAACTGTCCGTGTTCAGAGTGCAGCTTCACAGAGTTCGCAGGCTGGACTGTCCCCTGGGCTGGTATCCTCTGCACTGGCAGGAGTTGGACTTCCTTCAGGCTCCTGGCTGCTCACTAGGGCCTGGATGTCCTCTGGGGAGGATTGAGGATGGGATGGCACACCCATCCATGGGACAGAGGACTGTGTTGCAGAGCTGCCCCAGACTGCCGGAAAGGCAGCCCCTGGCCTGGCCTGACTCCTGAGCTGAAGCTGTGATTGGTGGAACCCTGCACACGTTAACAGCTATGCTAGCTAAGAACCCTTTAGTGCACTTTTGTGTACGTGGGGTTCCTTCTACCTGGTTACCCTTCAATTTTCCTCCCAGGGCTTTGAGGACTGTCTGGTCTTTGATGAATTAATGGACCAGTTCCACAATGACATTGGTGAGTGAACCAGCCAGAGAAGAGCAAGAGCAGAGGAGGATCCCTCTGCAACTGAAGGTAATTGAATGCCTGGCTGGGGAGCTGATGATGAGCTGCTGCACTCTTCTCCCAGGTGCCTGCCTCCCTGAATTCTCCAGGTTGAGGGTGCCAGATGACCACGCCATCTCAGATTTAGCCATGTACAACTACGTAGAGGTAGGCAGCCACATACAGGCTTGTGGCCCTGTGGGCCACACACATGGAGACATCCTGGTATGATGCACTCAGGAGTCAGAGCTCTGGCAATTCTGGCAAGCTTTAGCCTAAGATCTCCTTGGGAATGCCATTGGAGCTGAGGAGGCTCTTCACCCTCCTGTGCCTTCCAGGACAGGCTGTGGGATGGCTAGCAAAACCCAGGGGGCTTTGTCAAGACACTCTGCAAAGGGGTGGTGATTGCTTTGTGGCAGATGCGTGAGCATGTGAATTCAACATGGTTCATTTTCCGGAAGCACATAGACAACTTCCTCCACACCCTCATGCCTTCTACCATCGTTCCACTGTACACCATGGTAATGTCAGCACCTCAGTTCCTGCTGTCTGAGCCACCACAGGCTCCTCCTGGTTGGCTTGATGGTGGTGACATGCTTCTGTATCCCTCCTAGGTGACCTTCACCAGAATTCGCTACCACGAGGCACTTCAGCGCTGGAAATGGCAGAAAAAGGTTTGTCAGTGATAGTACTCATCCTCCACGTCCTGCATGCCAACACTGCTCATTGCAGCGGTAGAGCTTTGGTGGTGGGATATTGTCAGAGGAGTGCAAGTGTGAAAGCTTTGCTTTGTGCTGCAGGATAGGAGCAAACTTTGATGTTTGGGTTTCTCTTTGTACTTGCAGGTCATTAATCGAGGGCTTTTTATCATGGGGACAGCAGGACTATGTGGCACCTACCTGCTCATAAAGCGTCTGGCACAGCACTTAGACTTGCGCATGGAAACCTTGTGGGGATGGTCTCATTATCTGAAGAACATTGGACATTTTCCTTTTGGCACACAAGTGGCTTAAATGGCAAGGGAGCTCCTAGGTGTAATAAAAGTGAAGGCATGGGCTGTTGGCTTAGATGGGTGATGATGTGTCTCTTGATATATGGCCTGGCAGCTCCTGCAGCCCCTCTGCCTCCTGCCCTCTTGGGAGTGGTGGTGGTCCCTCTCCTTTTCCTAGGAAAGAGAAGTGCATCAGGACACAGAGTGACCAGAGGAGGTCTGCTCTGGCATATCTCTGTCTCCTCTCAGCAGCCTTATCTCAGGTGATGCTGTGTCATGATCTGGGTATGGGGTTTGTGTGCAGTAATGGAGGGGGTCTGTGCCCTCCCAGCCAGCCGGACAGCCACTTGAACTGGTCCTAGGATATACTGCTGACTTCTGCCATGATCAAAATCAGGTCAGTATCTTGACTTGAAAATCAGCTGCTTTCCTCCCCATCTCAAGTCAAAGAATATATGGTTCAGTTATTCTTGGTGGAAGAAAATGTGTTTTTAGGCATGGCTGGAAGCCTGTTGGAAGGACCGTTCTACACCTCACTGAGAAATACTTCTCATTTCAGGAGAGCACCTTTCAGGAACTAGATGACAAATTAGTGTAGAAACCATTTTGTTCCTCTGGCCTGCATCTTTCCAGACGTTGTGTATCTGTGAGAGGTGCTGACGGCAGACAGCATTTTGCTGTAGTTTATCCAATAAATGCTTCTGCTGCTGCCCCTGTGCCTGATTCTTAGCAGGAGAGATGTATTCACGTTATATATACATTTTTATTAAGGTTAAACCTCTTCAGAGAGCAAATGAAGATGCGACGATACAACAAACTATTCCCAAACTGAAAGCAGATGTGGAACTGTCCCACTATTTCACAGGAATGACCCCCAAAACAGAAGAGCAATTAGCTGCTGTGCATGGCTTGGAAAAATGCTGAGTTGCAGATGCTCCTGGGTGCTGCCAAGTCTTTTGCACACCTGGCCCTCAGCATGTCATAGAACCATAGAATCATTTAGGTTGGAAAAGACCTTCAAGGTCATGGAGTCCAACCATTAACATCACTGTACAAGCCCACCGCTAAACTGTGTCCCTACGCTCCAGATCTACATGACCTTTAAACATGTCCAGATATGGCAATTCAACCCCCTGTCCAGGTAGCCTATTCCAAGGCCTGGTGATCTTTTTGATGAAGTATTTCCTAACGTCCAAGTTAAACTTTCTCTGGTGTCACAGGAGGCCATTTCTTTTTGTCCTGTCACTTGTTACTTGTGAGAAGAGACCAACTCCCAGTCTCCTTTCAGGTTGCTGTAGACTCATTTTCTTCAGACTAAACAGTCCCACTTCCCTCAGCTGCTCCTCATAAGGGTTGTTCTCCAGAACCTTCACCAACCTTATTGCTCTTTGGACCCTCTCCAACACCTCAGTGTCTTTCTTGTATTGCTTTACCCGAAATGGAAGACAATATTTGAGGTGTGGCCTCACCAGTGCCAACTACAGAGGGCAATTACTTCCCTACTCCTGTCGATACAAACTATAATGGTGTTGGCCTTCCTGGCCACTTGATCTCACATATTTAACCCACTGTCAGTCAAAGCTGTGGATGCTCCTCCTTGGAAGTGTTCAAGGCCAGATTGGATGGTTCCTTGAGCAACCCAGTTTAGTGAGGGGTGTCCCTGCTCATAACAGGAGGNCTCATAACGGGAGGTTTGGAAGTAGGCGATCTTTAAGGTCCCTTCCAAGCTGAACCATTCTATGAATCAATGAACATCCCCAAGTCTCTTTCTGCTGCACTGTTTTCCAGCCACTTTCCCTCATGCCTTTAGCACTGCACTAGTTCTTGTGACCCAAGTGCAGAACTTGGTGTTTAGCCTTATAGAAGATCATACACAGCTGGCCTTAAGCCATCAATCCAGTGTGTCCAGATCTCTCTGTAGAGCCTTTCTACCCTCAAGCATATCAACAGAACCACCAAGCTTGGACTCTGGGTTTCATTCAGTCCCCTCATCCAAATCATCAATAAAGGTATGTAAGAGGAGTAGCCTGATATGCTTACAGAGCAGTGAAGAGATCTTGCCCTTTGGGATGGTGAAAGAAGCTGAAGCCAAACTCTGAGCTACAGGTAATGCTTCAGGTGTCCAGTGCTGATGTTTCATTGTTCAAACAGTTGCTTCTTTTCTTCCTTGTCGTGCAGAGGGCTCAAGGCCTGATGGAGGTAAGCCAAGCTTGCAGGAGCCCTAGTAGAACTTTGAAGGTAGGTCTGAGAGGGTGGCAATACCTGGAAGCAGCTGATGATTTGGAGATTAGATTTAGTGTGTGCTGCTCTTCCTCTCTGGGCCGTTAGAGGCCATCACCTCACTGGAACCACCAGAGCAGATCTAGATGACCCTCCACATCCAACTCAGCAATTGAGTGCTTTAGAAGCCAGGACAAACATAGTGGTGGAAACTAGTACAGCAGGGGAAGACATGGAGCAGCCTGTGAACAGATCTTGCTAGAGCAAGATCCAAATCAGAGCAGGAAGAACTCTGTGCACTTAGCTGGATTGAGGCTTGGTGTCCAGGACTCCTGCCAGAAACAAGGTTGGTATCAACAGCTGAGAGGGTTGGTAACTGATAAAGGAGCTGTTGCATGTGCCCAATGGTGAGAGGTGCTTTGCAGTCTCACCCAGAGCAAAACTGTGTCTCTGCTCCTTTCTCCTGTCTCCCCTAACACCACTGTTGAGTGCTACTCCAGAAGACAGGCGTGGTACAGCCCCTCAGCCAGCACTTCACAAACTGGTGGTCTCTTGGAAGAAGGGAACAAACCAACAGAATAAAGAATAGATAGGAGCCCTAGTCTGAGATTTGTTGTATTTGTAATTTCTTTATTTAATAGTGGTTCTTAGTGCTACTGGGTATTGCTCCCTCTCATTGGTCATCGAACCTTGGGTTCACAACTGTGGTGGTGGCACTCTTGAAGAGGGGGTTATCAGCCTGGAGGAAGAGAGGTGAGAGGCCCATGTCATTGTGCTGTATTTGATTTTCAGCAGTGTTACCTGCCTTACCCCTCCCAAAGTTGACAGGATGAACACTACTGGCAGAAAAGACAACTGCTGCTTTAGCCCCCTGCAAAATCCAGATGGGCTGTGAAACCAGCCAGTGGGGAAAGTGGCTGTCTCTGGAAAGGATGTTCCCTTCTGGTGATCCCCACCACATGTACATGATCATCCCAGCATATCCCATTGCCATGGAGGGGCTCTCTTACATCATTCCACTTGGCCTTAGATTTCTCCTTCTCAAACCGGCGGTACTCCCGGCGGTCAAAGAGCTCAGTCAGTAGCCGCCAGATCAACAAGAGCAACAGTCCAATGAGGGCCACACCAGCAACGGTGCTGCCCACAATTAGTGCAATGCTGGGAGGTTCCGGGCACTCTGTGGGGCAGACAGATGGCATCGAGCTGAAGCCCACAGTAAGGCTGCCAATGAGAGAGCTGGTAGCCTGCCTGCAGAGGGACAGGGGTGGGGTACCTTTTGTAGGATTGATGGCGACAGTATAAATCTCGTCACCGTCCTCCTGGACCATGTGGAAGGAGATCCAGCAGTTCTCTGAGTCTTTCTCCCTGCACTGTCTGTCCCCCCTTAACTTCTCATTCAAGTGGATGTTGGGGCAAGCTTCGGAGCAGTTCTTCTTGAAGGGACCGCTCTGGAAGCCCTTGCATTCTATACAGGATCTGAAAAACAACCAACCATAACTGCAGGGAAGAGGGCCTCTCATCTGGCTTTGGCTGTGGTTGGGCTCTGCCCAAGAACATTCACAGCTTGATTACCCCTGCCTGGAATGTGAGAGGAGCCCTCACTACCTACCCCCATGCCTTCTCCACACACATCACTCACACATATCTACCGCAGGGCGAGGTGCAGGCAGGGCAGTCCTGGCACAAGGGGGGTTGGTATCCCTTTAAGCACTGGCAGCGGTTGCAGTGGCAGGTCCCACGGAGGCTGCACTCATTGCCGCGGCTGTTCAGGCAGCCGTCAGTTGACTTCTTGCACTGGCAGGCACTGCCCTGGTAGTCGGGCATGCACTTGCACTCACCGCAGTCACATTTCCCACGCTCTGTAGGGGAAGACCTTTCAGACCAGAATCCTCCAGAAAGCAAAGTACCCTCCCTCTGCCCATGCTGGAAGAGCACCACCCATCCTGCCACTCTCTCCCATACTGTCCTCCATGGGAAGGTCAAGGAGGTCCTCCAAGGTAATGCAGTGGGACCCAGGATCCCCCAGTCAAACTACTTGAAGTTTGGTAGTGAAAGGCAGCCTCTTACTGAGGGCTTAATTTTTCTAAACAGTGCCCCAGCGGAGAACTCATCACACAGATGCATCACCTTTGCCACCACAGGGGAAGCCATCGTGAAACTCGCAGTCCATGTTGTCACACTCGCAGAAGGCACCATAGATCTCCTTATCAGGCTCGTTGCTGGTGTGACAGAGGCACTGCCCACACACACAGTCCCCTAGTCCTGAGCAGATGACAGAGCTGTTGTCCTTTCGGCAGCTGCCCTCCAACTCCTTGCTAGTCTTGCCTTTGGTTTCACACTCACAGTTCTTCCCCGTGTAGCCTGAATCACAGCTGCCGTCAGAGGAGAGGAGCAAGCCCAAGTCAGCAGGCACAAGAAATGCTGTGGGGCATGTGCGGGGCCCAGACCTCAGCCAAGGTGGACAAATCTGGGACAGCCTCACTGAAAACCACCCTTAGTGTGTTGGTGCTGGCTCCATGCAGGAACAGGGTGGCAAATTGGACAGAAACCTCAAAATTCTGCTGTTACCTCACTTGTACTTGCAGCACCAAAAAGTTGCCTGGAAATTATTGTTACATTTATCATTCCCAAAGCCTTGACGAGATGATTCTAAATATTTCCTGTGGAAACCCAGTCTTTTCCTCAGCCTGTCACTGACCAGCCATGAGATGATAATTGCACCTGAAGTCCTGTGTGAACTGCAGCCCCAAAGTGGAATTTCAAGAGATTTTTACAGAACTCTGTGTCCGCTCAGCTTGGTGGGTGTTTGGATAGCTGGATGGATGGGTGGGTGGGTGAATGCCCTTGGGAAAGCAGCAGAGTCCCCCTACCTCTTACATGAATGCTGACTGTCCCCTGCCTCCATGAATGTAATCTGCCTCTCTGAGTGAAGAAACTGGTGCAAAGCTGAAGCACCAAACCCTTGGCTTGGCCCAGTGGCCCTCTCCCAGCAGCTTGTCAGTTCTGACAGTGTTTGAAATAGTGTTTTGGGGGATGGCATGTACCTGCAAATCCCACAGACAATGCTGCCTTTTCCACTGCAGGCCTCTGGGTCAGGCTGATGGTTGCAGTTGCAGTTGCAGTTGCTGTCCAGGTGGACGGTGAGGGTGTCTGTGAAGCCCAGTGGCCGGATGGTGAAGGACTGGCTTTTAATGCATTTCTTGGCTGTGACCTTCACTCTGAAGGTGATCTAGAAAGTGCAGAGTGAGAAAGGGAAGAGCCAGAGGCTATTAGGTAACTTCAGCAATTGGAGGGTGGCATCAGCATTTTGGACACTCTTGGCATTAAACTAATGTAAACAGAAATCCTGGAACGACAGCCTGGGTTCCTGGTGTTAAACAGGATGGGCATAAGGAATGGTGTGAGATGTGGGGCATCCATGGTATGGAAGAACATACCTCATCATTGATCTTGACATTGTCACACTGCCCTCTCTCTTTGTCCAAGACAACCTTGTGAAGACTGCATATGGAGTCATATTTGACATCTAGGACATCTGGGAGGGTAGAGTGATCCAGGATGATCTGTGAGGAGAGGTTCTGTGGGGAAATGGTGAAGAAAGTGCCATCAGTCCAAGAAGAAACTAAAGCAAGGAGGTATGGGGTTGCAGGTCAGGACATCCCTCCAGACCAGTGGACAGGGACAGGAGGTATTCCAGTCTGGGGTCTCAGCTGTCCAAGGTGGTTCTGGAAAAGCGGATAACAGCAATAGAGAGGCAGGAACCTCTTGCTAGTGGTGGGCAGTGGGATTCAGCATGTAGCATACTCAAAGCCCTGGTCCCAGCTTCTCTCTGACAGTTAAGACACACAATGGACAGTTGAGACACACTTCCCTGCTCCAAGCCCTGCCAGACAGGCAAAACATAGTAATCTCCACCACTTACATTGTAGGCTTCCTGGATGAGTTCAATGATATTGCTGGAGTCCTCATTCAGCTCTCCAACTGCTGACTTTGGGATCATCTCACTGAGTTTCTGCCAATGTAAAGAGGTAAGTCATCCCCACCATGTGACAGCAGAGCAGGGGACAGTGGAAGGAGGACACACATAGCTGTTTCTGTCCTCCCAGGGATTGATAACAGGCACCTGGACCATCTGAGCTCTCCTTACCTTGTAAATATCCACCACCTTACTGGTGACAGCAAAAATTGGCTGAATGTTGTTTTCAGAAAGTTTCTGGACCAGTTGGCCAACAGATGGATAGTCCTAGGTGGAGAGAGGGACACCACACAGCACAATCTCCACCACCATCAGAAGGTGGACAGTTTGGTTTTTGCAGCCCAAATTACGGTGACCTTGTGGTCTCAGCAACAGGTTGTTCATGTGACTTCTATTTCTCTGCCTCAGGGAGCGAGGCTGAGGGTGCAGAGCTGCTGAGCAGCCCCCAAGTACTTACAAACTCATTGCTCTTTTTGTACATGTTGTCCTCTAAGTGGCACTGGCCATCATTGGGAGTCAGGATGGCCCCGAGTTTGCCATCACCAGCAAAGTGGAAGCCATCATCAGTAGCAAACACCAGCAAGCGGGTGACATTGCGCCAGCCGATCAAGTCCTGAAGGTGACATAGAGACAGAGAGACCAATGGGGCTGGGAGGACAGTGCCAGAAGGCACAGTACAGCCCTTGCCAAAATCTCATCAGCCACAGTGTGGGACAGGGGATATAGGAGAGGTAGGTTATGAGATACCAGGGTCAGATGCCCTCTTGTACCTTCCCAGAGTAACCTGCTCTGCTACCATATCAGGACTTACACATTATGGGTTTCCATAGCCCACCTGGGAGGGACAGAGCCATCTCCTGAGGGATAATCTGTGAGTGATGGTTGCAGTCCTCATGCCTGCACATAGTTGCTAGCAGCAGGGTGGATGCAGGGACTCACCCCACACACCGCTGCCTGCATCATGGCATCCAGTCCCCCCTCTGGGGCATCCAGGTTCCCTGAAATGAACTGCTTCCCCACTTCGCTCTCAAACTTCTTGGCATTGTTGGTCAGTGAGAGTATGTGCTTGAAGGCGAAGGGAGGTTGGCATTTCTCATCCTTGTTGGGACAGGGGTTCTTCAGTTTCTCAGGGTGTGTGTTCACGAAGGGCAGCACCGTCTTGTCCACAAAGGAGCCAAATCCTAGGACACAAAAGACAGCAGTGGCAAGGGCAAGGGCAAGGGCAGGGGAGGCAGGTACCAGCAGGCGTCCCCACAGAACAAGACATGGATAGTCTGCTGGCTACCCCCTGTACATGTCCATCTTCCTTGCCCTAGCACACTCTACAGGCTGGCAGAGAATGGGTCATGTTGCCTGCTGTCCGCATCCTACTTCAGCCCCATGGCTTTTTCCAGCAGCAAACAACTGTGTCATGGTCCTGCACTGGGGACAGGCTCACCTATGCGGAGAGAAGAGGTGGTGCTCTCCAGCGCCCTGAGAAGTTCCCCTCCCAGCTTCTTCACATTCTCCAGGTCATCCAGCATGGAGTAGGAAAGGTCCATGAGGTAGTAGAGATCAATAGGGTATCCTACAGCACGGCGAAACTTCACTTCAAATGCAGCAGGCTGGCCTGCGGGACAGGGATGGTGGGATCAGCTGCTGCACTGTGGCTCACGTCTCATCCCATTGCCCACCCCCTGCTATGATCCGGCTCTGTTTCAAAATATAAGAAACTTTTTACCATAACTGTGATGAAATACTGGCACAGGTTCTCCAGAGATGGACCCCCCCATCCCTGGAAACATTACAGGTCATGTTGGACCTTGGGATTCTGAACAACCTGCTCTAGTTGGAGATATTCTCTGCTTACTGAAGGGAGGTTGGACTAGATGACCTTTGAAGGTCCCTTCCAAACCAAAGCATTCTGTGATTCTATGAAAGAAATGTGGGTTGCAATATGCTGATACATCCCAGGTAAACCTGGCAGGGAGTAGAAGGGTACTAGGAAGGCCAGACAGACCATACCTATCCTCAGCTTCAGGTGCACTTCTTGGGGAATCAGCTGTATGGCATTGCTTAAGGGATTGTCCTTTGTTCTTGTGATATTGTTGACTGGAAACTCAATCTCGCTGAGTGGGCATCCCTTCTGCTCCAGCTGCTTGATGGTGTCACAGCGGACAGAGTCTGGCTCACCGGCTTTGGTGAAATTCTGTGTGTTGTAACATCAGCAGGAAAAATCAGAAGTGCAGGAAGTGAACTGGCTCATTACAACATGACCCAGAACCCAAACCGGGTCTCCAGGGTTTTGACAGAGAAAGGCAGGTTGTCTATCAGATCCATCATGACCCCATCTACCATGTACCATGTACAAACACCATGAAACACTCGTACCCTCCAGCGCAGGCAGAGCTGGGTGGGCAGGGTGGCCACTTTGCTGCATGGTAACTGGCTGCTGGGGGCTGGCAGGGCAAGAGACTATTTAGACTTACCAGCTCTTTGCACCAGGCACAGCCAGGGCCAGATTGAATGCAGTCATTGCACGTCCCCACCTTGATCTTGGGGCACTCCATAGCAAGGGCTGAAATGGACAGAGACAGAGTTGGCATAGGAGGCACTTCGGGGAGGTCAGTCTGTAGTGGTGGCAACCATGGCGTACCCTGACACTCAGGACCAAGCAACCATGATGTCCTGAGCCTGCCTTGCCTACAAAACCCACATTGGGCAACACTAGCAGGGTCATCAGTTGTTTCCTGTTCCTCAGAGCCAGCTCAAGTTATCTCCAGATCTCAAGAGATGCAGGATCTAGCCCTTGCAAGCCTCTCAATGCCATGTTCCCACTGCTCTTGGATATAATTTTAGTTTCCCCCCTGTTTCACTGTCCACGTAAGGTGCCATGAGGAAGGCTGCAATGAAGGGCAGGTTGGACTCACCTATTGTCACCAGCAACAGCGCCCAGGTCACTGCTGACCGCTGGAGGCAGCAGTCACACAACATTTTCTGCAAGACAAAAAGCAACTGTGACCACGTCGTGCATGATAGCCATAGGGATAGGAATCCTTGAAGTTTTTTTCATCTTTCAGGACTGTTTCTACGAACAAACCAACGTGGTGTGATAGGTACGTGGGAGAAAAAAATATCTACTACTACCTACTTTACATTTAACTGACACATCAAGGAAATGAAGTCTTTCCTGTAGTGAATTAATACTTCTTTTTCTGCTCAGGGTTTATCACAAGTGAGGGTTTCCAATAGCACAGGTGATCAGCATCTTATAAGAGCCTCTGTCCTGTTTCTGGAGGAAGCAGACAGGACAGGCTGGCTCACACTGTACGGTGAGGTCCAGCCTGCCATCAGACTGTCAACTGCACATTGTACAGAGTGAGGAAAAGGATGAGTCAGACCCACATGGGGAGGTGTGCCAAGACATGATGCATCACTGTGAGTGGCTGCTTTGACCCCAGTGTTGGGGAGATGACTTCTTGCTAGCATGCAGGGAAGGACTCCCAGCACATCGTCCAAACCCCACCAACACTTGCTGTCCTCAGTTATATGAGCATTTCAGAGCTTGATAGGGACCCTGTTCTTCACAAGCATATTGTCATAGTACTGGTCTAGCTGCTCAGCCTACTCACTTTTTGCCCTAAAGCACATCTCCTGCTCCTAGAAATTTATATCATCCATAAAGTTGGCAAAATCACTCTGAAGGAGTGTTCTTCCCATATTATCAACAAGACAACTGAGGGTTTTCAACAGCACAACACAGGTGAACAGCATCCTATCAACAAGACCATGTCCATTAACATCATCATAATATCTTCCACCTAACACAGTCTTGGAGTAAAACCTAACAGTGTGGTGGCCTTCCAACATGGGCACACAAATGAGAAAAGAGGAATTAGTTAAAAGAGGAAACAGAAGTAAGACAGCACAAAGGAACAACAGACACTGCCCTTTTTATCAATATTTGATAAAGCACCTCTAAAACTGGGTCACTGATTCTGATATCTCTGACACTGTGCTGAGCCAGAAAACAACCAGTCCTTGGCTCCTGGCCACTTAACAAAGAGCTATCACCCGCTCTTGATTAGGTGCCTAATTAACAGCTTAGAGTGAAATGGAAATGAGCAAACTAGGAAACCTTTCACAAGGCCCTAAGGCCAGATTAGTATGTAGGACTGCTTAGATCCCCTTCTAAGACATCAGGAAGTCCTTTCCTAGCTCATCTGCCTCTGCAATATCCCAAACAAGCAAACAATTACACTGGTTATCTTCGAAAGAAGGTCTGTTCTCCTCCCAGAGACAGAAAGAAGGTGTAGGTAGGTAGGTAGTTTGATGAGTGTCATTCAAGTGACATATGCACAGTGAGAGATGGTATCCAGTTGCAATATGGACCTGAAGATGTGGCAGAACTGCTAAGGCTGGTTGCCACACTTGTTTGACAGCGGCCATCTGCATATGAAGGTCTGCAGCCCAGAGAAACCCACTTTGCCCTGAAGTCAGCCTCACTGGCATGACATCAAAGCAACAAGAGGTATCTCTAAAGTTGCTTGATCAAATCCTCAAGGTGATGTGGCCCAGGAGCAAACTGCCATCTCTGACCCAAGATCATTCTGGGGTGAGTGGACAGAGTCCTTCTTCACAGACATCTTCACCACCACAGTCCACCTTGGTAAGTATTTAAAGACATAATTTATCATCACAGCTACAACATCTCTGCCTGTATGACACACAATTGCAGTGCTTAGCTGATCTAACACACTTTTGTCACTTAGAAATTCTGCCAGCTGTGTTTGAGCTTGCAGATGACGAGAAAAAACGTCTTAAAGTAAAAACTAAAAAATAGATTTTAACAGTAAAAACTCTTATCTAGGCATGGCAAACACCAGAGCCTTCATGAACCCTCCTGGGTGCACCTCACTGGGAAATTGCAGAATCATAGGATGTATTGGGTTGGAAGGTACCTCCAAAGGTCATCTAGTCCAACCCCTCTACAATAAGCAGGGACATTGCTAACTAGAACAGAGTGCTCAGAGCCCCATCAAGCCTGACCTTGAATGTCTTCAGGGATGGGGCCTCCACCACCTCTCTAGGCAACCTGTTTCAGTGATCCACCACTCTCAGATTAAAGAACTTTTTCCTAATGTCCAGCCTAAACGTACCCTTTTCTAGCTTAAAACCATGACTCATAGTATTGCTCTATGCTCTTGTGAACAGTTCTTCCCAGCCTTTTACAGGTCCTGTTCAGGGACTGGAAGTTCACTATAAGGTCCACCTTATAAGGTCTTCTCTTCAAGCTGAACCACCCCAGCTTTCTCAGCCTGTCTTCATAAGAAAGGCGCTCCAGCCCTCTGATCATTTTCATGGCCTCCTCTGGACACACTCTAACAGGTTCTCATCCTTCTTATGCTGGGGGCTCCAGAACTGGCCATAATACTCTCAATGACTTCAATCAATTGGTCTGTGGCACACTGACCCTACATCAGCCCAGCCAGACAGTTCCTCAAAGAGCAACATCACCCACTGAGGCACTGTTGGCTCCTTCATGACCATGTTTGCTGTATTCTTGGTTATATTCACACTTTTCTTTTTGATTGCTGCTGGCATCTGCTTTGCCATATGTGTCAAGCTAACTAGTAGTGACCTGGGCATGCTGAAAATAGTGTGAGCTCCTATCTCTATACACCCTTTCCCAATAAAATGGGGTCTTGCTCAGCAAGAGCTCTCACTGCAGGCAGAAGAGATGTTCCCACCCTTGTCTCCTGTAGCACTCAGCTGACAGACACTCCAAATATGCCTATCTAGGTTCAGGCTATAAGTTCTTACACAGGATGTGGGGACCAAACCCATTGATTAGATGAATCTCCTGCCATGCCACCTTCCCAATGTTTCCAAGTGTTTAATTTCTGTGCCATGGCACCGGGTGGCAATGGGGTGAACTGAAGTTGCTTCTTACAGGCTCATCTCATTAAACAGAGAAAATGTCAACTCAAAACTAGATTTAAAAAAGCTCACAAACCCCACAAATAAAATGGGAACCTCAACATACACCCAACTGCTACTGAGTTTTGTAATGTAGGGGAGGGTTATTTCTGTGCTGGATTTCATTGCCTAATTCCCAAAGTAATCTCTCTCTCTTGTTGCAAGAATGTAGAGCGAGGGAAGGGCAGCAGTGTTGCTCACTGCTGATTTTCCTCTGCTGTGGAGGGAAATTATTCACTCATGTGTGGGTAGATGAGTGCATATGTAGTGCAGGGTGACTTAGAAAGAGAACAAATGGGGCTTCTGCTTTTGCCTGCTACCTCACAGTGTTCAGATATAGGGAAAGATGTTTTTTGGTCTGACTTTCTGCATTAGCAGCACCTAGAAGTGGACCTCATCAATGTTTTCTTGAATCTTCTTCATGATCTTTTTGGCTCAGTTCTGGACTTGTACTGCAACTGCTAGTCCTCAGTATTCTGCTTGGGATGTTGGAGTTTTTATCTCTTTTTAATAAGTCAAGGCAAGCAGAGGGATGTATATAGTCCATCCTCTTGCCCTACTGTGAAGGAGAAGAACTGCAGAGCTTTACAATCATCTTCATCTTGGGGTGGGAGCAAGGTGCTTAGATCAATCACTCTGTCTAGGGACAGGGCACATTGCCACTGAGGTCTGCTTCCTGGCCAGGGTTGCATGGTAGCACTGGGGATAGCAGATCGCACCCTGGCATGAGGGTCCACCTTGGAGCTCTGATTTCCTTGACATGTGCCTCAGGTGGCTCAGAATTGGGGTTCTGCTTCGCCAAGAATCAGCTGCAGAAGCCACCATGGTATTCCTTCCATGGAGAATCTTTGCTTACTCTATCGCTTATACCTGGCACAGCTCAGGCAGGGCAAGATGCTCCTAAAGTATCTGTGAGCCGGAAAATGTGAAGGTGGCCTCAGAGAAGTTACCCAAGGAAAGGGCTTTGTGCTGTCCTGCATGTGAGCAGTGAGCAAAGCTGGGGTGTGCCAGGCTTTCAGGGCACTGACTGTGTTGAGGGATGCTGGTAGGATGGAGCAGGCTGCTGCGCAGCATGGAGCAAGCTGGGGTTTATAAATAGGAGTAAAGGAGAAGTGTTAATGCTAATGGTGATCTTGTTGCTATAAATACAACAACGTTTCAACAGCAGAGACAGATCTTACAGCCTGTTGTTGCAGCTCCCCTTCAGTTCTTTGCTGAATATCAATTTTCTTTCAAAAATGAGGATGCACTGTTGTGCCCCATAGTATGGGAGAGCTCCTGGGATGTTTGCACCATCCACCTGCAGTGATGAGGTGTCACTAGTATCACTGATTGTGTCTTGGTGCCCCTGAACACTTGCTCCACAATTACAAGCGCATCCCTGGTGCTGCCTCACCATCATACTGTGCTAGAGAAGCCAGGTATCAGTCTCAGCTTCTCCTTTTCCTGCCCCAGTCTCGGTGGCCCCACACCACATACACCGGTGGTAAATGAGTGGAGTGAGGTAGAGGAAGAGCAGGAGGGTGGATGTTATTTGGCTTGTGGCCATTTCTTCCATCACCCAATTGCACAATGCAGTTAGTTCCCATCAAAATAGCCAAACACAGGGCTGCCCACTAGCTGAGACCCCCTCTGTGCAGAGTATCACAGTGTGTGTGTGCCTGTGTATTTTTATATATAACTATATATTGAATATATACAGTTCTAGAAAAAACAAATATAAATCTATACTTTTTATATAAATAAGAAAGTTATATTCCCATATCCTATTGTAGGAAATATATTCCTGTCATCATCCTTGAGTGTCTGCAGAGGATGAGTGTATGGGATAAGTATTGCCCCATGGTGTCCCTTGTCTCTGGACACTGAGGTTTCTGGGTGTCTGTGGGACACTTCACAGTAATGATGAGGCTGGAAAAGACCTTTAAGATCATCCAGTCCAACCTAAAACCAACTACTCAGCCACTCAGCACTTCTTCCAGCCTAATCTTAAACACCTCCAGAGACAATGACTCGACCACCACCATGAGTAGCCCGTTCCAAAATCTGATCACTCTTTCAGTAAAAAACCTTTTCCTAATGTCAAGTCTAAACCTCCCCCAATGGAGCTTAAGACTGTGACCCCTTGTCCTGTCTCCAGTGTCCAGGGAGAAAAGACCGACCCCCGCCCTGAGAGAGTGGGGGTTTGTGGGGTCTCCCGGGATAAGCATCTGGCTTGGGAGGGAAGGTGTTGTCCTGCTTTGGGTAGCCTGGAATTTTTTAAGAGTAGAGAAGCCATTTCTTGTGTCTCATCTGCAGTGAGCATCATCCCTTGGCCAGTCCCATTGGGGACAATGTGACAGCTGCTGAGTTTGCCAAGACACATGACAAGAGTCCCTGACCTCAGCAGGGACCCAGGTAGTTGTTTGATTACACAGCCAATCCCTTTATGCTGGCAGTGCTCCTACTTTATAGGAGCAAAGAAGGGATCCTCCATTGCTACCAGCTCCCTGGTCACTCCAGTATACCTTTCTTTGAGAAAATAAATCCCCCTGCCCTGTTCTCCAGCATGTTGAGATTACTTACAATTGAAACAGCAACAGGACAGAAAAAAGTGCAAAACCACAGCATGAAGCAGGAAGTGACAGCCATGACAGCCAATTGCTCCATTTAAGACTTTCTCACACCTTGCAGACGCTGTGAACTGGTGTCCACACTAGCTGCAGGACTCAATGCCTCTGTGAATGTTCACATGTTTGCTTTTGAAAAAAGCACCAAACCCAGACACCATGCTGCTCTCTCTGACACCCAAGGTGTGCCCTGCATATTGTCTGCATCCAAGAGCCCTAGTGGTTTTGGGAAGGACCTGCTCTTCCCAGAGTTATCTTGCCCATGACCTCCACTGCCTTCCTGGCTTCCACCAGGCGTTTTCAGTGTTTGTCAGCAGAGTATTTGACATGTGCAGAACACAGAGAGATGGAGGAGAAAAGCAAAGGTCTTCTGTGTCCTGGGAGAGGACACAGGAATGCCGGGACCTTCTGGAAGGTTCCTGTACCAGCACACTGGCAGTGGCACCATGCCATGCCCCCAGTGCCAAGCCCCCTCTAGCTGGCACCCCCACAGCCCCCATGCCATGCTGCTGCACCAGTTCCCTCTTTCTCTCTGAGCCATCACAGCCTGCAGCTGGCTGGGCGTGCTTGTGCAGGTTCCTGCAGGGAAGCATGAGGACCCAGGTGGGGAGGGGACACAAATCCCAGCCTTGGTGCTTTCCTGGTGTCAGTGGCTGTGCAGGCCAACACTGCTCTCCCCAACACCATGCATGCTATACTTTCCATGCCCACAACACAGTGAGGAAGGGGTTGTGTGGGGTCTGACACCCTCCCTCCAATAACCACTGGAATTTTCAGTCTTAATCCTACCTCTAAAAGAAAAAACATCACAGAACAGGTAGGATGCTTTGCAAAGAATGTGTGGACTGACTTCTGTGCCATGCTGCATGTGGGAGAGAAGCTGTGCTGGCCAAGCTCCCTGAAGCCTTTCTAAGGGCTTGTATGGCCACAGGTTAGACTGGAAATTATAAAACAAATTCACTGGAAACATTAAAGCTCTGCAACAGGCTTGTCCAGCTGGCTTACACTCCAAGAAAGGAGGAACAGAAGCAAAGAAAATGGAGATGTCATACTTGCCTTACATTAAACCCTCTCCTCTGTTCTGTGCTTTGGCTGGGGATGGTCTCAGCTTCTCAACCTTGTCTGGGAAAAGCAGTCAGGCATCAGGAGCTTTGCGACGCACCCTGATCCTTCCTTCCTATTTCAGTCTTACAGTCAACAGCGGCAGAAAGGAGGAAGTCACAGCAGTGGCTGCGGGTGGGCGTGTTCCTTCCCCAAAGACCATCCAGCCCCACTCGAGCTGGCCAAAGTCTTGCCAATGCATCCTGCCCTGCGGGGTATGGGTGATCTCCAACCTGGGCTACACCAAGAGGTCTGCAACCTTTCCTCTGCACATGGAAAAGGGATGCTATCCAAAACCTGCCCTTTTTGCCCCACTTCTAAACTTTTACAGAACTGCTGGGGCCCAACCTAGTTGCCCAGATGCGAATGGTCAGGTATTGGAACAAGCTGCCCAGGGAGGTGATGGAGTTGCCATCCCTGGAGGTGTAAAAAAAACGTGTAGTTACAGTATCGGGAAACATGGTTTAGTGGGCATGGTGGTATGGAGTTGATAGTTGGACTTGATAATCTTGGAGGACTCTTGCAGCCTTAATGATTCTATAATTCTATGAATACAGCTGGTACGGGGGGAAACCAGGTCTTTTGGTAGCTGTGTGTAGCCCCTGGGTGTGGAGCTGGTTCCCCTCAGACTCTGGGTTGACTTCTAAAATGTTTGTGTTGGTGCTCACTGCCAAAGTAGTAAGGCCTTTTCACTCAGCAGGTATGCCAGGGCCATTCTTTCTGTGGCACAGCTCAGGGCTCTATGATTTTTCTTTAAGCAGATATCAAAATGTTTTGCAGGCTGCAGTGACTCCTACCAACTCCACCAAGACAGTATTACCCTGAACAGAATTGGCTCCTGGCAACTCTCTCTTAACCTTTTTAGGGCATGAAAGTAAAAAGGAAAAAGATATTAGAAAATATACAGCATTTTAGATTCTAAAATAATATAAATTATCTAAAGCTTTTGTTAATTGTTTTGTAGTTTCCCTTTCCAGCAAGCCAATGTGGAGTGATTGTGGTGCATCACTAGACACTGATGTAGTTATCTGCTGCTCTCCACCACTATAGGGCTGGGTTTATTTTTGCAGCAAGCGAAAAGCATCACAGTGCAGCAGAAATCTTCCGAGCCCTGATGAATGCTCCATGGGTTAGCGTTATTAAAGAAGACAACACAGTTTTGGCCTGGCCCTGGGTGTAGCAAGGAAGCTCCACTGCAACACTTGCAGCAAGAAGGGAGCATGAGAGCAGCTGTCATCTCCTCACTGGCATGAGTCACAGCAGGGATGAAACCCAAGGACAAGCCAGTAGCTGGGCTGTGAACTTCAGCTTGCTTAGAAAGTCTGGGTGACTGCAGCTGGATACTGTAGAGCATCCTCCCAGCCCTGAAGCAGGTAGGCAAGGGAGCATGAAGCTGGGAAAGCTGGTGGGGCTTCCTGCTAGCAGGTCTGGGGGATGGAAGTGTGCTCAAGAGAGATGAACCATCATAAGTTTTCATTTTGTATTGCATACGGACCTTACCAGGCTGCTCTTTTCATTTGGTTTATCAAAGCAATCTGCTCCAGCTGATAAAAGGTCATGGGAAGGAGGTAGAATTGCTGGGAACCTCCTGAGCTGGGACAGCAGAAGCAGTGCCAGTATACCCTTGTAGCCCAAAGCTTTAGCTTGCTGGCATATTCCCAGTTCCTCTGGGGCTGTTTCTCATACTTTCTTGCAGCTTTGGCCTTGAGTGGTCATACATAGATGACCATAGATGTCCCTAGAAATTCCCAGGGACTCTTAACACTTACGTGTGTGTGAGTGTCCGCCTCCAGCACATCAGCACTTAAACTTGTAGCTCACTAGTCCTGGGTATTTACTACATATATCAGCCAACAAGTAGTTACTCTTACTCTGTGTCCATGCTTTCACAACCTCGTACGGGACAAGTGTCCAAGCACAAGCAAATCAAGGCTGGAGGAAGCAGCACTAGGATGCTGGGGTCCAACCTCTACAGCTAGCTCCCCTGCAAGTGAGCAAACGCGTGCTTCTTCGGTGTGGGTTCCACCTGCTGGCGGTTTTAAACTTGGATACTCCAGGGTTTGGAGCAGTTTCCGTTTTTCAGAAGATGCCTTTTTGTCTCTGTATTTTAAGCCTGCTGCTGAAATAGGTGAGCATCCTTTGGAAACATGCATTTGCTTAGTTGGAGTGTGTATTCTCCCCAGTCCAACTGTAAACATTTAAAACTGCTTTTTCTATTTTATGTTAACCATCTTTATTTTTATTAGTTCCCTTTTTTATTTTTACTAGAGTGGGTCATGTTTCCCCCATCTCTGACTGTGGGACAATTGTGGGTTTTGTAGGATGTCCTTGAGCAGCCAGAGCAAGGAGCAAGGCATTGTGCTGAGCACTCAGAGCTGTTGCTTCCTGAAGTCACTGATTTTGGTGATCAAGAATGTCACTTTGGTGCTTTGCTCTTAAGTAATGCTCACCCAGACTATAACACAGTAATGTACATTTTCCCAGGGTTATTTTCTGTTGCTGGTGAACAGTAAATCTTCCCCAGTGTGTCCCAGCCACTACCAAATTCAGGCTGAAGAAGCAGCACAATGAAAGCAGAGATTTGGATGTCTGTGGGACATCCAGCCTGAGGTGTTTTTTATACTCAACCTTCTAGTATTTGTCTAGGGGTGCACTTGATTGTGAGCAGGTGCCTAAAGTGGGTATGCCATCATGCCATCCTTGCGAGCAGCATCACCTTCCCAGGCACCTCTCCCCACATTTCCCCATGCCCCTGGTACCCACAGGGAGGGTCACCAGCTTTGCAATTGTGTGGCATAAGTTGGCTTGCACTTCTGTGCTGCCCATGCTGATCCACCCCTAAGCTGGGTGGAAGCAGATACCACTCAGGAGATGGACTTACCATTGCTGCCTTCTTCCTGGGAGCAGCTTAGCCTGCCTTGGCCTCACTCTTCTCATTCTCTAGCATGTTCTCACTCATCCATGTGCAAGCCAGGGCTGAACAATGGACCTGGAGAAAAAGGAAAAAGAACTTCAGACAGTACAGAGAAGTACATGGCAAGAAGTTTGCCTTACTAAAACCTTGCTAAGAAGCCCATTACTGGTGAACACAATATTTGTTACTCTGTTTTGTTGGGGTTTTCTTGTTGTAGGTTTTTAGAAGATTTTTGTTATTGTTTTTTGGGGTTTCAAAATAGCCATGGAAAAACACTACCCAAGTTTGCCCCTGTGTGAGTGTGGGGACACGGGTCCCTGGGTCTGCTCCCCATTGCCAGGCTCCCCTCCCACAAAGCACCTGTCAGAGCATTTTAAGAGCAAAGCCATGGTGGTTCCCAAGACTGGAACTTCTTATTTATATAGTGTGAAAAATTTCATCACCTCCTCCATGTGTGTATAAAGGCACAGCCAAGGCTGAGGCTGTTTTGTTGAGGCTTTTCACCTGAGACTCACTACCTGGTCAAACAGACACTTCGGCTCCACAGAGGTTCATCAGGGACTTTTTGCTGTGGCACAGATGAAAATAGTTTCTGGTAGGGGGTTTCCAAACTCCATTTTCTCTTCTGGTCCATTTTCATCCTGGTCTCTGAGAGGCCTCAGTTCTCACAGGGGGCTTCAACCATATCTGTCACCATGGAGTCTCCAGGTTTAACCCAAACACACCTAACGTAAGGCCCTGTACTGCCCAAAAGCCAACTAACCCATGGGCTGCCTGAACTGGGGTTGAGGGAATCCTCTTTATCAACACACAATGGGGAATAATGTGTTAGAGAGCAGCCCCGCAGAGAAAGACCTGAAGGTGTTGGTGGACAGAAAGCTGGATGTGAGCCACTTGCAGGCCAGAAAGCCATCTGCATCCAAGGCTGCATCAGAAGAAGCATGGCCAGCAGATCAAGAGAGGTGGTTCTGTCCCTCTGCTCTGCTCTGCTTTGGTGAGAACTCGCCTGGAGTATTGTGTCCACCTATGGAGCCCTCAACACAAGAAAGAGTGGTCTGTGTCCAGAGTGGAGTCATAAAAATAATCAAAGGCCTGGAGCACCTTTAATACATGGACAGCCTTACAGTTGGGATTGTTCAACAGCAAGGAGCTCCTGGGAGATCTTATAGTGGCTTTCCCAGGACCTGGAGGGAAGGCTGGTGAGGGACTGTTCACAAGGGGGTGTAGACCCCCAGGATGAGGGCCAAGGGTTTTAAACTAGAGCAGAGATTTAGATAGAATCATAGAAACATCAGGGATTGTAATGGACCTTGAAAGATCATCTAGTCCAACACCCCTGCCACAACAAGACACCCTGACCAGGTCCAGGCAGGTTTAAAACTCTCCAGAAAAGGAAACTCCATAAACCCCCCAGGCAGCCCCCTCCAGTGCCCCATCACCCTCACTGGGAAGAAGTTACAGAATCGGTCAGGGTTAGAAGGGACCACAGGATCATCCAGTTCCAACCCCCTGCCATGGACAGGTTCACCCCACCCTAGATCAGGCTGGCCAGAGCCTCATCCAGCCTGGCGTTAAACACCTCCAGGGACAGGACCCCAACCACTTCCCTGGACAACNAGCTTTTTTGTAGATTGGATGTCAGAAAAAAGTTCTTTACTGGTGGATCACTAGAAGAGGTTGCCCAGAGAGGTGGAAGAAGCTCCAACCCTGGAGACATTCAATGTCAGGTTTGATGGGGCTCTGATCAACCTGATCCAGTCAAAGACGACCCTGCTTGCTGCAGGGGTTGGACGAGATGATCTTTAGAGATCCATCCCAACAGACTCTATGGTTACCCTTCAGAGCGCACAAACAGCCCCGGCGCTGGCTGCGGGAGCTGAGGCGCTCCCGGCGCTGAGCCCCAACCGCACCAACCACCGGCTCATACACCGAGACCGGCCCGGCCAGGCCCGCCGGGGCTGGGGCGGCCTCGGGGCGAGA
>VZRI01012900.1:140437-202870 GCA_013397515.1 Upupa epops
GTTTGAGCCCCGCGCGCCAAGAGGGACATTGGAAGCTTCGAGCCAGCTGGGGAGGGCCAGGGGCTGGAACCCGAGTGCTCCGAGCTGGAACTGAGGGAACTGGAGAAAAGGAGGCCCAAGGCTGACCTCACTCTCTGCCACTACCTGAAAAGAGGTTGTAGGGAGATTAGGGTTGGTTTTATCTCCCAAGGAACAAGCCGTAGGATGATAGAAAACAGCCGCAAGTTGCACCAGGAGAGGCTTAGCCTGGGCAATGAGAAAATGTCTTCTGTGAAGTGCTTGTTAAGGCGTGGCACAGGCTGACCAGGGAAACGGTGGAGTTCCAATTCCTGGAGAGGTTTAAAAGCTGTGGGGGGTATGGTGCTGTGGGAAGTGGATTAGTGGAAACTTAGGCAATGCTGGATAAATAGTTGATGATCTTGAAGGTCTCTTCACAAAAAAATAATTCCATGATTTTATTAAACATAATGTTATTCTCAGTGCCTTTCTTGTGGCCTTGAAGCCATGGCACTCTGCTATGTGGCTGCTTCTCTCTCATGCAGCTTATCAGCTGTCAGAGTGTGCTGACCCAGAGCAGGCAGGGAGGTGGAAAAAGGGAGCCTCAGACTTCAGTATTCCTGAGCAAGGTCCTGCCAGCACACTGTGGTGTCCCAGAATGCTGTTCTGTTTGTGGCTGTGCAGCTCTGCGCCATCAGCCAGGGTGATGGAACTGCCATTTATGTGGCAGCTGTGTCAACCACTATAGCTATGGTGGACGATACTGGCAGACACAGTAGCATCTCCAGGCCTTGAGCATAGGGAGAGGAGAGCTTGCTTAACCAGGTGATGACGACACATGCCAGCTGTACTGCTGTGTTGGGGGAGAGGCTGTCTGCACTGCATCTCATTGTGGAGGATCATTACCAGCAAGTGTTTGGAGCAAAGGGGTAAGAGGCTCATCGTGCAGTGGTTCTCTTGGATTTCAGATTAGGAAAGGTGGAGGTGAGCTGTGAGTTTACAGTCAATCATTTAAGAGATTTAGACTCTTTCTGCTTTCACAAGCCACATTATTAATTAATACAGTCAGGTGTATTTATATATATATATATATATATATACACACGTGTGTATGCATATATATATATATATATATGTAAAATTTACTAGTAAACATGTTCAGGTTAAAGCTGGGTGCATCTCCTAGTCTTCTTGTGAGGACACAGAACAACACTAAATAGTCTCTGTGCACCTGCAGCATTTGTTGTGATGAGGGAAGAATAGGCTGTGTCATATACTGCTGGTGTTATACCACTGTGAAGTTCTGTGTCGTTGCTGGGAGGTACTACTGCCTAAACCAGTAAATTCTTCTAAGCTAATCAGTGAAGCTACTGCAAAGCTTAGGCCTTAGAGAGGTATTGCATGGTTAAAAGAGCTGGATGCTGAAGATTTGGTAAGTTGCTAGTACTCAGTGAATCTGCTTAATGCCCACTGATTTGGGATTTATGCCCCTAACCTACTCATTTGTAATCTATGTTGTTAAATCCAAAATATGACTGAGACTTACTTCTGTGTTGAAGAATATGGGGGGTTTTACCTACCCCTGCTTACCCAGAAGGCCATCTGCATGCTACAGTTGAAGCATGCGTCCTGTTTCTGTCTGCATGGTGCAGGATTTATTTCACAAAAAAACACATTTTGAAGGAATGTTGCCTGGTGGTACTACTGACTTCTTTCTTCTGACTTTCTTTCTTTTGGATAAGGGCTGGGACTTCTCATCTTCTGGTATCTTTTCTGGACTGAAGATTGACCCCGATACTCTAGTAAAGAAGCTCGACTTGGACTCCAGAAGCATTATTTCTTCTAGAACAGGTTTGTTGTGTTTTGAATCAAGGCCACATTAGGTTGTGAACAAAGACACTGTGAACTGTATTATAAGTGGCTGTCAGAACAAACGCAGGAGAGTCACACCCAAACCAGGCTTCCCCTGTTCCTGCAGGGGCTTTTGAATGTGGATTCTGTTTGGGGTTGGAGGAGGCAGAAGGTCTTTGATGTGTTCAGTACTCCTTCAGTGGGGAGCTGGCTTCAGGCTACCTGACAGCTGCTGGGTGGTGCCATGCAGCTGGATCCTTCACCTGTGGGATGTGCTCATGTGTGGGGGGTGTTTTTATGGGAACTGGTGGACAGCAGGTCCCTTGTTGTGACCTTATCTCCAGGTTTCTGTAGCTGCTTTTGCCTCGGCAGCAGCTACTGTTTATACCCCAACATGTTTGTCAGCAAATTGCTTGTTGTGCCTCAACAAAGCTTTGCCCATGAAAGTCTGTTTCCAGTCAGTTCTGTCTTCATGTCCTTTGCTGCGGCTAGGTCCCTGGCTCAAGGTCTTCCTGAGCAGGAAAGTCCAGTTCACCAAGGATTGTTTAAGTGAGAGTGGAAATAGATAGGAGAGGCTTTTCTAGTCACACAACGAGATAATGCTCCCCCTAGCTGCCTAGTGACAGAGCTTTGGATCTGAAATCCTATTTCACCTCTCTAAGTGGAACCTGATGGCACTGCAATCTGTCATGGTGCAGAACATGCCTGTGACTCCCAGGTACCTTGTTTGTAAACTAGTTCTTTCCATGCAGATTAACACTGGTGAAGTGCATTTGTTTTGTCCAGGATTACAAAGAAGTAATCACCCAAGGGCCAGTGGTTACCTGAGTGGCACTGAGCTGTAGCAGCCCATAGGCCTAATTTTGTCACAGAGTTAAGGAATATAAAGATTGTGTGTAGACCTAGTTGCTGGAGATGCTTGTGCTCTGTGCAGAAACCTATATAAAATGCCTTGTTTTCAAAACATCAAGCCCGTTGTTCTTAGTCTCCTGGGAGAGGGTCATGCATGTGAGTGTGCATTTGAACATAGCCATCTCTTAAATCAGACAGCATGTTGTTGGAGGTTGACAGCCTGCAATCCTAGTCCTTCATTGCAAGCTACAGCTGTGCCTGGTTTATAAATAGACCTGTGTTGCTGGTCTCTGAGCAGTGCTGCTGATGCAGATGTGCAGTGTCTGCCTGTGTTAACCTCTCAGGAGGCTTAGTGCTGGCTTGCTGCAGACAGTGATGCTGACCCCAATGGTTTGTGTTCCCTTGGACATTGCAGAGGTTCAGCTTAAAATAGCTGTTTGCTTGGGGCTCAAAATTGCAATTCAACATGGCAAATACTGATTTTTTTTATTATTATTTTTTTAATCTTCCAAAGCTGCTCTGCCCTTTCTTCTTGTATCACTCTGGAGCCCTGTGGAGGCTTTTTCATTATGGAAATCAATTCATGGTTTTGTGTTAATTCAGTGAACTGTAACTATGCTGTGCATGCCATGTCAAACACCCTGGAGATAGAAAAGAGATTCTAGGCAGATGTGCTTTGTCTTCTGGGATCTCTGGTCACCTTGACTACAACTCGCCACCCCCCCTCCCTGTCCCTGCTTCTTCCCATCCCCCCTTAGCTCAGTGCACAGGGCAGAAGGGGAGTATTCTCCTACACATTTTTATTTTAAGATTTAATAGCAAGACAAAAAAAGTATTTCTCTCCCACTTGCTTTTCAAGCTCTGAGAGGGTCAAGTTGGGAGACTGTAGGTAGGCTGGTGTACTCGCTCATGTGCGCTTTGCAACTGAAGATATTTTTCTGTCAAGGATGCTCTGCCACAGTTGAGAACGCTGACACATTTGTCTTCCCTTATGTGCATGTGTATAAGTGCTTCCTATTGCCTAAGATTGCTTCACATCATCTGAAATTGCAAGTGGCTCTGTTTTGTCTTATTGTCTGGCCTTGTGCTACTTTAGGAAGAAACCAAGAAGATTTAAGTGCAGGCTCAAAAAAGTCCAAAGAGCTTGACTGTAACAAAGGAAAGTTTATAGGCCTTGGATCTGGCAGGAAACACTGCTGGTTTACCAAGCCCAGCTGGCAGCTTAGGACCTTTTGCTCTGTTATCTCTTCCTTACACCCTATATCCTTCTCCTTTTGGAGGTGCAGTTGAAAAGGCTGCCTGGTATCTATTCCTTGGTTAAAATGTTTGACCTTCCTATTACTGTTACAGTGTCTGTTCTTTTCTTCACTTGGACTTTCTTATTTTGGATTTGTGCTTCCCCTGGGGGATACAACTTTTGTCTTGATAGAGCCTGTGCACCAAAGCTGTGCATGCTGGAGTGTTCCCTGCTAATTCTGAAGCTGTCAGAGGAGCTGGTGCAGAAGGATACACACAGGGCTGAGTGATGGCTTGTTGCTGGTAAAGTAAGGAAGAAGAGGTGGTGATGTTGGCTTGTGGCTCTACTTGTCAACACATCTCCTCACTGTTTAAATGGCTAGATCAGCAGAAGGAGCTTGGAAAGCCTGATCTCCTCAAAGTATAGTGCAGAAACCAAAGGTTCTCCTGGTGGACTCAGAAAGGGGCTGTGTGGACTGAGTGCAGAAACCTTCAGGCTTCTGTAGTACAGGGATTTGTCTAGTTTGGGATGTGCAGGTGGAGCGTGGCAGTTCTGCTCTTTCTGGGTCTTAGGTTGGAAAAGAGGTCTAGAAATGGCATATAGTGTTGTAACAGGACAGGAGATTGGCTTCCCCCACCCATTGGTTGTAGTCCCAGTTGTTCATTGCGGAGAGGCATCTAGGGGGCTGTGCAGTGGTTCAGGCTACCAGGATGTGTAGGGAGGGATGCTGTCCTAACAGTGTGGGACATATGGGGCAAAAGGAAGGCCTAGACCATGGCTGTGGCTGTGTGGTGTGCTAGGGGCTGAAGAACAGTAGACCATGATGATTCTCATGTGATAAAAGGTTCCTCTGGGAAGACCTAATTTGTTGTGCTGGTACCAAAGGGATGCAATTCTCTAGAAAACAAAGCTACCATTGTGCTGGGGCTTGGGGGCTATTATCTATTAGCCACAAACGAGAGAAGACCTCTCTACTTCTTTTCCCCTTTGTTTTTCTCAATTTATTAACTGAACAGCTATGGCTGTTCTTTGGGCTGTGGTTATTCAGAGGGAATGGGAAGATGCCATTGGAAATTTCAGCACCTATAGCAGGGTTATTGGTTAGTTCAAATGGCTGTGTGTGTGCCTGCACACTGGGGCTGAGTGGAGATGGAAGGAGGGCCTCAGGGTAAACTGGTAGTGTTAGTTCTTGCCAACTGAAGACCCCATTCTGAGGATTTCTGGTGCATCTGGTGGAGCTGGGGTGCCCTATTGAAGCATCTGCTACTCTAATGGTAATGATCTCATTGCTTCCCTTAGACACAAGATTGACTTAGTGTGTTGCTTGTGGTTGGTGCCAGGTAATCAATTTAGGCTGTTGTAGCATGAACACATCTTACACCGTGAGAAGGAAAGGATAGAACTATCACCAAAATAGAATTTGTTTTAGGTGGGTCTGGCATGTGTGGAAAAAGCCAGTGGTCTAAGATGGAAAGTATTTTAATACAGGGAGCTCTGAACCATGTCATACTGTGAAGCAGACCAGGTTCTACTTTCTCTTGCTCTGCTTCTTGTCTTTAATCATTAACTCATCTTAAGAGCAGATTCCACCATTTCCACGTGCTGGTAGGTAACAAAACCCAGCAGCAACATCATGGTGAACACTGGAGTTAAGTCCTGCTTGCTGAGTGATTGCTTCCTATCAGTGGAGTTGCCTTAAGCCACTGATGTAATGTAAATCAAACGCTTTGCTATAATCTAATCCATGCAAGGACCTTTGTTACGAATGTGAGTGAATAAATCTCATATGGGTGAGTCTCTGTAGCGTGGGAATGAAATGTTTCCAAGTCAGAAATAATGGCCTGTTGTGTGGGGATGGGGTGCTGCTTTTTTTTTTCCTCCTTTAGTTTTCCTTCCTCAGTGTTTGCCCCTTGAAGTAAGGGCCTTTTCAAGTGTGGATTTGGCAGATCAGTGCCCTGGTAATGTCTTTTTTAGAGTGGATGATGAACCGCTTGTGGAATGTTATAAACAACTGGACTAACAGCTTCCTGCTTTGTTTTCAGCTTCTCCAGAAGGGAGCTGTAACAAGATGTGTTGTTGAGAAAGCAAAAAGTGCAGCAGCCATAAGTGCTGCCACTTCAGTATTGCTTGCAAAATCTTAGCTTGATTTCTGAGGTTGTGGCAATAGTAACTTTTCCTGTAAATTGCTCCATCTTCTCCTGTGCTGCTGGTGAGCCAAGAAAATCTGTAACACTGATTAAAATATTTTTATGTCACTGGTCCTAGACCAGTTAAGGCTCCTTCAGGAGTCTGTATGGTCTACCAGAGGGTAGGTTAGATTGTACATAAAGACATTTTTAATGTCGAGAGTGGTGAGACACTGGGGAACAGGTTGTCCAGACAAACTGTGGATGCCCCATCACTGAAAGCGTTCACACACTGGACTGGGTTGAACAGGGCTTTGAGCAACATGGTTTAGTGTAGCATGGAAAGGAGGTTGGACTAAATGATGTCTGAAGGTCTCTTCCAACCAAAACCAGTCTGTGAGGCTATACTAAGGTGGGAAGCACTGAGGACATTAGCCTGAGCAGAAGTTGTGTTGAGCCTTGCTGTTGCTGAAGCCTGGATCCACGCAGTGTGATATAAAGCCATAGGGGAGTTTCAGGTGTGCTGCTCTAGTGTCTGTGATTTTTGCTTTGTACCTTGGAGAGCTTTTATACTTTGACTAGGACCGACTTGCAGCTCAGGTTCCTCTGTCATTGTTGCTGAGCAGAGTAGAGGAATAAAATTACTGAGCATCTGATGAAGTCCCTTTTCCTCATGAAGAAATGTGGGGACAAGAGAGAATGAAACCAGGCCAAGCAGGATCCTGACAGCTCAGAATTGATGGAGTCTGAAGGCAGCATACAGCCTTGCTTTATGCCTTTCTTAGATACTCAGTGAGCTCTTTTGTTACCAAGCTTCTCTCTGCAGAGTCGTGGGCTATGCTTTTCTGATTTGTACCTCAGTTTCTCCTCTGGTGTTCCAGATTTACTGTGTGTGTCACATACCTGATTCCTTCTCCTTGGCCTCTGCAACCCCTTGTCCAATTCTGCTTTCCTTTTGTAGCCTCAAATGAAAACCAGAAAAACTGTGGCTGGCTAGCACTGATATTCTGCTGTGGGACATGTTTTGCTTTCCTGTTGTTTTTGCTTTTTTTCTAGTGGATGATGTGCCAAAATTCATGTAAGATCTCTCCTTTTCCAGCATGGTTGTTCCTGCAGCACCACTGCAGGATCCACCACTGTAGTGGATCCACTGTTGTTTGTAGAATTGCATCCATGGCCAGTGCCCTGTTACTCATCAGGAGCTCTGAACAGAAGGCAAATCTTTGTGTTGCACGATTTATTCTTGTGTGTTGGCTAGATTTCTGCCTGCTTGTTGCCTTTAATTTTTCTGGTTCTTTCTTTTCTGTCCTCTCCCAGATTATGATTTTCCACACAACACTTGTGTGCAAATCACAGAGTTGTGCTACTCAAAGGAGCAGGTTGTTGCTGCTGGGAAGGTACTTGCTATGTTACTCTACAGAGCTTGGTGTGAGCCTGCTCCTGCTTTGTCTAATCCTAGCACTCCGCACCCCTTTAGGCAGGTTTTTGTTGATGTGAATCCATGAGAACAGGACAGAGATGTTGACAGTGTTCATACCGTGTACATTTTGGGTTTTTCTTTTATCTCCTACAGGTTCTGTGGACTCCCTGAGTCATTTCTAGGTATTGTGCAGTGTCTGGCCTCACAGAGCTGGAGTTTTCTTGTATTTTTGTGGGGTTGGTCTTTTCTTTTAATTTTATTTTTCTTTTCTGGCATGTTGGAATATTTAGCAATTGAAGGATTAAAAAAACCCAATCCTGCTCATTTTAAGGAACAGATTCTTTCTGAGTATCAGTTCTAAGTCTCTGCTGCCTTTTCCTAATGAGAGCTTTAATATTTTAAAATCTTTTGCTTGTTTGGTGATTTGCCATGTCCCTGGTGTGGAAAACTGATGGCTCTTCACCATTCTGCTGCTGTCATTTTTCTTCAGTATTTAATTCTGTACTGGCAGCTGTCATGCACATCTTGTGTTTATTTTGTGCCTAGTGCCTTTCTCAAGCTGCTTCCCACCCCATCGTAACACTCTTCAGGTGGAAAGGGGTGAAAATGGTTTGCTCTGCAAACTGATGGCAATGGTGAGCAGCCTGTGAGGAGCGGCTGCAGCATCCACAGTGTGTGTGTGTTGTGCTAGTCCAAAGTGACAACATGTTCCTGCACCATCTGCTTTTGTGAATTGCTGCCCGGGTTTTAGTCTGTGTGAATTTTGGGAGCATTGAAATGCTTCTCCTTTAAGCTGTTGTCACGGACAACCTATTGAGGATGCCTTTGATGGTGTTGCACTGAAACAATTGTAACCTCTGAAAATCTCTGCTTAGCACCTGAGCACTGACTGCATAGGAGCAGCCCTTTAAAATGGGGCACCCAAGCTCCATTAAAGGAGTCTTCATCTGTTGTAGCTTGAATCAAGCTCAGCCTTGATCACTTGAAGTGGTGCTCACAGACTCTCCTACATCAGTGACTGATTTTCATGGTCTCAGGGTAGGCAGAGAAGCTTTGCAGCATTCCTTGCTCTTGCCCTAAAAGGCTAAGAATGACATATTTCAGTGGCCATCAGACCTTAGGTAGAGACCAGCTCCTCTTCCCTGTATAGACTTGAGGGACAGTGGGGAGAAGGGTTCAGGAAAGACAGCAACCATTTTGGCAGTTCCTCATTTATCTTTCTTATTTTTATCTCGGCTTTGTTTTTGGCCACCCAGCAGGCTTGAGTAGTCAAAGTGCAGCCACCTTCAGCTCTGTGGACTGTCTCCGACACTTGGGCTGCACACCTCTCTTTTGTGTGCCTCTCTCCTCCTCACCCATGAATGTTCTGCAAGGTGTCCATGTTCTTTGTGTAACCCGCACACAGCAAGGATGTGTCTCAGGACTGGAGCGTGCAAGATTCAGGTCAAAAATCCCTCCCTAAGTTGGTGTTTTCTCTGGTGTTGTGCATGAAAGTGCTAGAAACCTCAAGAATTAACAAGAAAAGAAAAATTCCCAGGAAAGAGGAAATGCTTCCCAGGGAATCAACAGGCAAAGTGATACTTCTTTCCCCAGCTTCAAGGTTAATGACTTGGCATCCAGAAATGGCTATGAAGATCACTCTACATCTTCACTGTTAACTAGGGGAGCAGTTCTTGTGCCTGACTACAGGAGCACAGTCCAGAAAGCATTGCTCACTTCATGCCTTGAGCTGAGCTGTAACTATCCTTATCCATCACTGTACTCTGACTTGTGTGATGCAATGCAATGACAGCCTCAACTGGTGCCTCTGAGTGGGAGAAGACGGATCCTGCCAGCAGGCCCTCTCTCCCAGCTAAGCATGGAATAGTGGGGAGCCCAGTTCCTTTCTTGCAGAGCAGCAAGCATAAAACTTGAACCTCCTGGATGAAGGAGTGCTATTAACTTTCGATAACCATATATACCATGTAATAATAGATTCAGAGACTTCTGTGCCTTTTGGCTGAAATTAACTTGAATTTTTGACTCCAAAACTAGGAGCTGCTCTTGCCTTAACAACACCTGATGACTTTGTAAGGTCAGTCTTGGTGCATGACCCTTCTATAAGGCTGTTAGAAAACTGTGTGGTATTTGAGAGCAGGTCTGTTAGCGGTCATTGGTATGGGAAGCCTCTCTGACCAGCTCAGTCTACAGGACACTTCAAACAGAAGACTTTTGGTTTCACCAATTTGCTTTGGAGCTCTTCTGATCCTTGGATCCAGAAAGTAAAAATCAGCAGGTTGCTGCTTCAAGAGTCAAGTTGACCAAGTTCTCCAGCAGAGGTGAAGAACTACGGGGACTATGTGAAATGGAGGGCAGTGACCTGCTGTGGAAAGCTGCTGAGATGATTTGGGCTAGAAGTCCTATAGAAAGCTAAAGACATTTGTGCTTTGAATGAAAATAACAAGTTTTTTTAAACTAAAAAACCACCACACTGCTTAAAATTAATGTAACTATTTGTTGTCTATGCAATGTGGTGCTGGCTGTGAGAATAGCTGTATGAAACTCCTCTGTAATTAGAGTCAATGCAATTAAATGAAAAAGCTAAATGAGTGCTTCAAACTTGCACTGCTTCAGGTGCTCTGACTGCCCTTCTGGAGACCAACCATTGCCATGCTGTGAGTGCCTTCTGCCAGATCATGGCAATAAGTTGTGTTAATATTTATGGAAGTTATTAACTTCTTTTTCTTTCCCTCCCTGTAGCTGTGGCTAGCTCCTTGTTATTAAAATTGGCTGCTTTTTTTTTTTTTAGAAAAAAGCCCCTCCAATTAGCTAATGGGTCATGGATATTGAGCACTACACAAACACATTAACATTTTCCAGACTGCCTGGAGCTGCCAAGATGTTTGCAGTCTGCTCCAGGGAGAATAACAGTGGGAAGAGCCTGAAACAAGACTTAGAGGTTTGAGTGATGTGTCAGATTCCTGTAATTTCTTACTATGTTTGGTTCCTATGACAGTGCCTTCTAAGTAGCATTTACCATGTCCAGTGGAGCAGCCTTTCTATGCTGAAGCTGGCCGCTGGAGGGTAGGGTGCAGTGAGGGATGGGGAACTTCTTTCAAATGAGTCAGCCCCTCGTGCCACTGGAGGCCAGTGTTCTGCTTTCTTTCTTGATAGTTTATACGTCATACCATGTTTTCCTCTGTGATTAATATTCCCAAAGCTTTAAAAGCAGACTAATCTAGCTTGGTATTCTGCTAAATCAGTTCTAAAATGGTCAGGCACCCTTACTTAAACAAAAATAGATCAGCCCTGCTTAGTAGGCTACTGAAGCTGCAGTGTTATAGAAGAGGATTGTGAACTGAGATCCATACTTCTGTTCTTCTAATATTACAGCTTTGGCCTAATTGAGCCTTCAAATTATACCTGCTGTAAAGAGAGAGGAGGAACACTGGTGGCAAAAGTACCATCCAGCACAGGTCCTGATAATGAAAACCTCATGGGGCTTAGGAATAGTTTTACACTGTGAATTGAGAAACTGAATCCCAGGAGGAAGGAAGAAGGGCTGATGGAGAGGACAGGTTGACAGCTCTGGAAGGCAGAGCCTTTCCAGTGTTGTCAGCCTCTATATGGAGTTGTGTCAGGCTGTCAGACGTATTTCAAACATGAAATAGCCATCCTGGGAGCTTAATATTTAATAGATACTCTATTTAGAAAATTGGTAGAGGGTGGTAAAGGGTAGATGAGATGAGAGTTCTCCTGGATTGTCCTGTCTGACTTGCCTTGACATGCTTTTGGGGTGCAGGAAGAAATCCTCTTTTTTCAGGCCACCACTGATTGCAAGATATACTTTAGAAAGACGTGCTGAGAGCTCAGAACATACTGACATTCAAAGAGTCCTTTTTGTGGCCAAAGGTTTTCTTTATACTTGGTTAAAAACGTGTACAACAACTGAAGATCTGTTTGCTCCCTTCAGTGCCTCAAAAGTAACATTACTGACACTTGTGTGTGGCATAACTGGTAAGAGCACATCATTTGGGTTTGGCTTTTTAGTCAAATGGCTTATAAAAAGGAAGTAAGTTTGGGGTTGGTGGGTTTTTCATGGAGTATTTTTAGCACTGTAAATCGTGGTGGACATTGTCACAGCTAAATGTAGGAAACAATACTGTGCAAGGGTTAAATGCAGTGGGTACTGGAATACATTGGGTTGTTTGAAATGCTAATTTGAACGCATTTAGGTTGAACTAGCACTGTTGCATAGATGTTATGAAACTAAGCACAGCACATGGATCCAGCAGATCCTGCAAGGAGTGACCCTCATCTGGAAAGTACCTTGAAAGTGCTGTCTTAGTGATATTTTTAACCAACCACACTGAAACACTGTTTCAGAGAGGCCTTGGCAGGATACCAAGGGAAAATGGGGCAAGTTAACTTGTTTCCCAACTCACTGGAGCTGTATGTTCAACTGTGTTGAGTGCAGATAGACAACCTGTAGATATGCTTCAAAAACTGTGACTTATGTAGGTGTTGTGGATGTTCATGCCTCCTGTGGCTGTGTCTGTGTACTCTGAGCTGGTTCGCTTCTGCTGCAGTACCTATCTATGTGGCTTTTAAAATTTTGTTTTACTTCAGTCGATTTTCCTTCCTTTCCTTTCAAAATAAAATTATTTGTAAATTCAGGTCACTGAGTGTTATGTAACACGAGTGGACTTCTTTGGCATGGGCAGGATATTCCTAGCTGTGATGGCTACAGGCTGTGTCTGTATATACAGTAGTCAGTTTTTCTACTGACAGAAAGCAGGTTTGAGTTTAGTATGTTTTGTTGCTTTGTTTTTCTCTCAGTGTCGGTTTTGGTGATTTATTTTAATTCATGCCAGCCATTTGTGACTCTGGCAGGGCTGGGCTTATGTGTTACACCTCTGCAGCCATAGGCACATGTCTTGATTTAGTGTTGCACCTGAGCAGTTTTACTTATGGAGATAGCACGCAAATCTGTAGATACTGTCTATGTGGAGGTCTTAGGTTATGTGGGGTTATTAGATGAGGGTTAGATTCAGACTAGATATTAGGAGAAAATTCTTCTCTCTAAGGGAGGTCAGGCACTGAAACAGATTGACCAGGGAGGTTGTGAATTCCTCCTCCCTGGAAGGGTTCAAGTGCACATTGTCTGGGGCTTTGGGCAACTTGGTCTAGTGAGAGGTTTCCCTGCCCATGGCAGGGGGTTTGGAACTAGATGGCGTCTGAGATCTTATCAGAACCATTCTGTGATATTATAACTTCTTGATGTCACTTGTCTGAAACAGGAAGTGTTGGCCTGTTACCTGTATTGGGCATAAGTTTCAAGGTTTTTGTAGCAGGTGGAGAGGGTGAGGTTTCCCTCTTATGGACACAGCTGGGTCCAGGTATCTCCAGTGTATCTATCCACTGCAGTCCCAGCTAGGCCCTCTGGCAATAAGTAAGGGTGGTGTTTTTGGGATCAAGTCACTGGAGCTGCCAGTGGAGAGGACCATAGTGGATAAGTGAGAAGAGGAGGGAGTGGCAAAAAGGACTTGTGGTGGAATTTGTGTAACCCCATTCCTTATCTTCCTGCACTGCTCAGGGGAAGAGGTAGAGGAGTTGGGAATAAGAACTAAAGCTGAACCTGGGAAAAAGGGTAGTGTGCGGGAAAGGGTGTTTCACTGTTTGTCTTTTTGTAGCATTGCCTCATTCTATTTTAATTACCCATACATTAAATTAATTCTCCCCAGGTCTAGTCTGTTTTGCCCATAATGGCATTTGGTGAGTGGTGAACTCGTGGTTTACTTCAGCCCATGAATGTTCCATCTTCTCTCCCTGTCCTGTTGAGAAGAGTGAGTGAGTGAGCTAGCAGTGTGGTAGATGTCTGGCAGCTGGCCAAGGTTAACCCATCATATTACTGTAGCTCCCTAGAAGTCGAGATTAAATTCAGTACCAGGTAAAACTGTTGCTCCATGGCTATTCTTTTGTCTTCCTTACTGCCTTTTTCAACTGAGTGTCTTCTGACCATTGTGCAAATCCATAGAGATCCTTGTATGAGAACAGAATTCTCTTGCTCTGCATTAGTTCTCACAGATGTTTAAGCAAGTAATTCCTCCACATGTCTATTGTACCTCTATCTGTAATAACATTTTGTCCATGTGTGGCAGTGAAGTGAATAGTTTAACTTGCTGTTGTGAGTTTACAGTATTTTTGCTGCTGGGTTGAGTATTAGCATCTAGATGGGCCCAAGGTAGAGGCACAGAAGGTGAATGCAACATATATATTTTAGAGGGAGGATGGTCCTTGAGGAAGCTACAGAGGTGGCGTGATACACCTGCTTGTGTCCTGGAGGTCAGCATTAGGACTGTATTCAGAGAAGAAAAGAGAAGGGAGAAGGACACAGCCATATTGTTTAAGCTTAGAAAAGTACAAAATACGTCTTGGGTCTGTCTAGATGTTTCTGACATGTGTCTTCACTGTGTAGGAGGTGCAGCACTGCTCCAGCTGTGACTGTACTGCTGACAGCTCTGTAGCAGGAGAGGACGTGCCTGTGGCAGAACACAGTGTATCTTCCTGCAAGTGCTCTTTTCCACATCTGAGATGTGCTTATTAGAGGGCAGCAAAACAACTCTTCCTTTTTCTAGGTCAGTTCTATATTTTTGAATGATATTTTTCTGCTCTATATAACACACAACAAAATTTTCCAGTTCCTCCTTCAGCTTTTCTTAGTGCAGTGAGTGTATAAAACAGTGATGCTCATGAAAATGTTTGCCAGCATAAAGAAACAGAAATTATAGTAAAAAATTTGTTCCTTGGAAGCTTGTGAATGTTGCAAGCTCAGACGTGATGGAGTTTCTTCTAAGATTAAACCACAAATGGCAAGCATGGTGTGTGGAAAAGCAGCCAAAAAAAAAGAAGTTTTACAGCTAAACTGGCTTTTGTTCAGCCTAATTCTTATTTGACCTGTCTGTCCATTATGGATCTATTGATTTGTTTTTGTACCCAGCTGTTGCTGCCACTTTTTTCTGCTTGAAGAAAATGTTCGAGAACCAGACTTGCTTCATCTGAAAATAATTGTTAAACAAGATCTGATCATATCCCTCTCCCAGCCTCTGTAATATAAATATTATAAATAATGATGGCTTAATTATTTATGTATATCATATACAAATAAAATAATACAAAAATATACTATATATATTTTTAAAGGCTGAGACTAGGATTTGTAGCCCAACATCACAATACTCAAATACATTACTTATTATATAACATTCACAGAAGAAGGCTGTACTGCTGGTTGAATTTGCATCTAGTATTTCTGATTTCAGGAAGACCTGTGTAGAAATCCTAGTGAGGAGAAAACATGGAATTGTAGAATGGCTTAGGTGGGAAAGGACCTCGGAGGTCATCTAGTCCCAGCTCCGCATATCTGTTTAGCAATTTTTTGCGCACTTGACCTCTCTAGAGCATGTGAACTGGTCCAAGGCAGCTGGAATAGCAGGGAAAATTGATTTTTAAGTTTTAACACCATCAGCCTTTTGTTTCCAACAGATAGCTCTTATTTTGCAAGGGATTCAGTGGAAGCAAAACTCCATGAACTACATGAAAATTAGTATTTCAAGAGATGTACAAATATGTCTTGTCTTGAGAAGCTCTGAATCTTTCCCAAAGCTCCTTTGCCTAGGGTAGTGGAGTGTGTGTGAGTATTGGCAAAGGAAGATGCACCACCTTTCTTTCCCAGAACGTGTAGGGTATTTTCACATTATGTCCTGCACGTTCATTTTCACATTACGTCCTGCACCTATCCAAAGGAGCATGTGTCTACCTAAAAGGGCAGGTAGCTGCAGGTTCCTCAGAATTTGGTAGGTGCCGTGTGTTCCTCATATGGGTGGGGGCTCTAGCAGCATGTCCTTGGCTGCCACTTTCTGTCCTACCTTATTTTTTAGGGTGACAACATCCAAGCCCACAAGCTGCTGAAGTGGAACAGACTTCATGGTAGCAGCAAATGTTGTTCCTGGCACAGTGGCTTGGAACAGTCCTGGCTCCTAGAGAAGTCCAGATTGTGCAGTCTTGGTTTGGAATCAGCTGGGAAGCTGGTATTTCTTCACATCTTTGTTCCAACACCTCAGAGAGCGCAGGACTAACGGGAAGGTCCTCTTTAGGGAAGGAAAGCTGAACACAGCCAGAAAAAAGTGTCTCTGCTTGGCAGCTCCTAGTCCATTAGGTAAAAATGAATATCCTGTCAGCTCAGTCTCACACTGAGTGAGACACCAGTGCTAAGTCTGCAGGCACCCAACACGTGAATCTAAGCCCTTTTGAATGTTTGGTCCATATTAGGAAATAAGCAGACATAGTACTGCTGCCAGCATCCTCCTCGCCACAGAGAAATACTATTTCTGCCAGCAGCTCCTGTGCTATATGGAAAGATTTTCTGCTGGCCCTTCCTATATAAGGAACACCTCTCTCTCGTGAAAGCTAATAGGAAATTTTGCTGGGAATGCTTGTGGTGTCAGTGGATGTATTTTGGGCTTGGGGAGTCCAAGTGTTTTGTGACTACCGCTTGAGAAGGGCATACAGGTTTATAGTCATTTAAATGAGCCAAATTAGCTTATGGGGTAGAGTGGCTTGCTCTCGTTTAAGACTTATTTAATTAAACAAAACTGTCTTGTGTGGCAATCACTGTGGGAAAGACCAGGTCTCCAAGCCCAGTTTTGGAAGGAGATGGAAAATTCTCTATGGTGTCTGTAGTGAGGAATGAGCATGGTGGTCCCTCAAGGGTCATGAACTCAGTGATAGTGTATCTTCTGAAGTCAGCCCGTGGGATGAATGCAGGATGTATGGCTGTTCAGGAGGATGATGCTATGGAAATGTTAAGTGTGTTGCATAAGGCGGCAGAGACAGTGATTTTATTGGTTCCTCAGGGCTTTTGGGAGCCCTGAATTGTTTGCTGAAGCAGAAAAGCAGTTAAGACACTACAAAAGCAGCTGAAGAGGCAGTGAAGCAGTGTTTGAACCATCTCCATTTATGGGGCAGTCTGTGCACCGATTAGGACGGAAGGAGACTTGGGGTGCTGGGGCATCTTCTGGAATGAGTGTTTCCATGGTTTAGATTTGTTGGGCTGCGTTTTGAACTCCACCACCAGGAAAAAAAAAAGGTAGTTTGTTGTGTCACATTTGAATGCTGGAATTAGACCTTTTCAAGGTTCAGAGGGCCGTTATTATTCATACAGTCTTCATGCAGACACTGGAGCACCTTTGTCTTGAGATTGAGGTGGAGTTATCTCTTCACCCCATTGTAGACCACAGTAGCATGGATTTTATGCCTTCTACAGGAGGAGGCCACAAAAATGTTCCTAGAGCTGGAGTACCTCTTCTATGAGGACAGGCTAAGAGTGGCGGTGGTGTTCAGCCTGGGGAAGAGAAGGTTTCAGAGAGACCCTGTTGTGGCTTTCCAGTACATAAAGGGGTCTATAAGAAAGGTGGAGAAGGGCTTTTTAGCAGGGGCTGTTGCAACAGGACAAGGGGCGATGATTTAAACTAAAAGAGGGGAGATTTAGACTGGATATAAGGAAGAAAATTTTTACTATGAGGGTGGTGAAAGACAAGAACACATTACCCAAAATAGTTGTAGATGCACCATCTCTGGAAACACTTAAGTTTGGGCTGAATGGGACTATAAGCAACCTGGTGTAGTAAAAGATGTTGCTTCTCACTGCAGGGGGTGTTAGACTAGACGATCTTGTAAGGGTTCCTTACAGCCCAGTGCATTCAGTGCTTCTATGATTTCTCTAGCTCCGTTCCTCAGATGCTTTCCAGTTTTGAAATCTCCTGCACAAAGAAAAAGGAGTGGGGAATAATGGGCCGTGATGCTCTAGCAATGCATCACTGATCCTGCATGTCAGCTGTTGCCCAGCTGGGTGTAAGCAAAACTGAACCATGAGTGGAAGCTGGAGGTCAAGTACATGCCCCTCACAGACAATTTGGGAAGCTTTCCCGGGTATTCTCACCCTCTGTCCTGTTCTGTATTTATGTCAGAGATGCAGTCTTCTGTGTGTAGCAGTTTATAAACCACTTACAGTGCAAGTGGTGTTGGAACTGACTGATCAGAATGTGACTAGGATTGAGGTAGTAGTTCTTAGATTATGTAAATAAAGAAAGTCTGCTGGCATTATACAGGCTGGGTTGTTGAGCTCTTTTCCATGTGTAAATCTAGAATTATCTTGTGTATGTTGACTAAGTAGGCTATTGGGTAAAAAGAAGTTAATATGATTGTGTGCAATATATTGCTTTTCAGTAATAGGTGTGGCAGAGTTTTCTGTTCTCTTGTTGCTCCCCAACTCTTGGGTGTTTGGATATCTTGCTTTGCAGTAGTTCTGACAGCTGTGCACTAGATAGGACAGCATGGGGAGGAGGAGCATGCTACACTAATCTGCACAAAGACTTAAATATCAAGGGCAAGCTCTGACATGTGATTACTTTTTTCATTTCCCTGTCAATGCATGGAGTGTTGAGAGTGAGGAAATGAACCCAGACCATGGAGAGCCTGAGAACCAGGCATGTCAAAGAATCCAGGAGGAAATCTGCCAGGAAAGGAGAATTAATCAACAGTTAAAATAACCAGTGGAATTTTTTCTGTGGTCCTAATAAGCTTCTGGGTAAGGTTCAGAGTAATTACTTTATGAAAACTGTTTGGAACAGTAAAGAGACCTCTCTAGAAACTTCTCTCCTGCTTCTTTCTGTTGGTGCTTAGGCATTGACTGCGAACTTGCTCATAGAAGGTGATGTCAGAGTTGACTGAGCTTCTCTAGCACAGAAAAAACACATATGCCTCACCTTAAAGGAAAGAGCCTTTAGCCAGCCTGGATAGATGAGCTCATAACAGAGTCAGCAGCCACATGTAGTCATTTAACAGCATTTATGCTTATCTGCAGAGCAGCTTTTAGCCATTGATGCTAAAGGCATGGACTATGAGCAAGGATTAAATGAAATGGATCAGAGCTCTTTTGCCTGGAAAATATGCCTGTCTGAGAAAAGAGACTGATGAAATTCAGTAAAATATGACTGCTGCAGAGGTGAACAGAGATTAGACTTGTTCCCAGCCTTTTCCAGTAAGATAAGTGGAAGAAATAAAAGTAAACTAGAAAATACAAGGTTCAGGATGGTCAAAGATCCTTCAGGATAATGACAGTGGAGTTGTTGGACATCTTACACATAGGTGTTCTGAATTTCTAGTACCCACAGATCCCACAAAGTGAAAATTGGGTTTACTAAATTCACTTATACTTAGGCATTCATTGCTGGCCCTGTTGGACATGTGGTGTTGGCATGCATAAAGCTTTGGTCAGGCCTGGTATGTTACCTCAATGGTTCTTTTACTGGTAGTAGAGCTGGATACCAAGGATCAAACTCAAGCCCTGAAAGAGCCTTCTGTTTAAGCTCAGTGAGGGTTCTGTCTGTAGCTCCTGCTGAAGGTTGGCAGGATCAGGGCTTCCTCACAGGTGAAATGAAAGGCAAGGCTCCAGGGAATCTGTTCCTGGGCTTGCATATCTTGTGGATGTCATGTCTTGGGCTTTCTGTTGCATTTGACTAGTTTGTGTTTGCAGGTAATCCCTGGAGATATTCAAGATCAGGCTTGATGTGACTATGAGCAATCTGTTCTAGTCAGAGATGTCCCTGTTCACTGTAGAGTTGGTGGACTAGATGACCTATGGAGGTCATATCCAACTCAATACATCCTATGATTCGTGCAGTTGCTTTAATCACATCTACTGCATTGCTGGGCAGATAGATTTCTAATACTATTGAAAGGACTTTTTCTAATTGAAACACTTGGGCTACTAATCTTGAACTATTTGAATGACAACCAGTAGTACCTGACAATCTTGGGGTAGAGGCAACAGGCCTCCTGTAAAGTGTAACAGGAATGCTGGAAAATTTTCCCATATTCAGCATTCCTGGTTGGGCTTTGTGCATGGCAGTAACATCTGTCCTTGCAGCAGTAAAAGGTAGGATTTTTTTCAGTAACTGCTGTTTGGCTATTTCAGTATAAAGTGATCACTGTATTTCTAGTGCAAATTAAAAACCAAAATTAAAATCCTAGGTATTTGACCTTGCATGGCTGTTTGTAATATAGTTCCGCAGCAGTCCTGCTGGAATGAAGAGTTGCAGATTAAAATATTTCAGAGATTTAAGTTAGGCTTTGGGCTTTTTTGTCCTTTCTGTCTGTAGCATTCTTGTAACTGGCTTGTGAACTGCTAAATCTTCCCAGTCAGTTTTTCAGTCCTTAATCTGTACTTCATTCTCTTATGCTTCCTGCTAACCTTTGTGTCTGTCACTGGGGAGGAAAAAAGAAGAGGGAAAGAAATTTGTCTTCTGCATAGGGCAGTGCACAGCTGCTCCATGTTTCTTGCATCAAGATGGGGTGTACAGTGTTTATGTGGCGTATAAGGCCTAAGGCTTTGGCTACTGAAGCAATGGGAGCTGAGGAACGATTACAATCATAAGGAGCAAATAGGGCAAGGATATAGCAGACAATAGAAATACTGTGACACTGCTGGCCTGGAAAAAGTGTAAACTGAGCCCAAGTGGCTGATGAGCAACTGCTTGGAGGCTGGGTGGAGGTTTCCAGCAGAAATGAGATGGAAAGGGCAGAGACTGATGGGATTAATTAGGTAGGGTGGCATTGAAAGGCAGAACTCATCACCAGTTATTCATGTACTACCTGAAAGAAAATAAGGTGTGGCAAGCTCTTTTTAATTCCTCTTCATTGTTTAGTCTTGTCTGAGATCAGGCACTGGGGGTTCCTTAGTAGACCTTTGAGCTCTCTTCCTGCTCCTTTATTGTAGTGAAGGATGTGTCTGGTCAACATCCCCATTTGGCCCTTTGTGGAGCCTGGTGCTTTGCTCTCCTACGCATGGGTTGTGATGATAGATTTCCACAGTAGAGCATGTGGTAGGATTTTTGCAGTGGTTTGGGTCTGGTTAACCAGCTATGGCTGGTATGTTGGGATGATGGCATGTTAACATACTCTCTGACTCAGTCTCCACCAGGAAGTTGGAGGCAGGAAACACTCATTAGTTTCACTGTGTCCATGTTCCTGCTTTTGACTAGTTTAATTAATCACAAACTTCCAGTGTTAGGCAGGGTTATGCAGGACTGGTTTTCAACCCATCCCACAGAGGGTTAGAAGCAGCAGGGGAACAGACCTCAGAGCTAACAGTGGCAATGGTCTACCTGAACCCTCCCCACTTCATACCCAGACCTGTATTTGAATTCCTATTCTGTTTTCTTATGTTCATAGGTTTATTTCAAAACTGAAGCACTCTGCTTATTTCTTGTAAAGTTTCCACATGCACATCTGAAGGAAGGTTTCTGTCATGTTTGCATCTTTGGTATCCATGTCCTCATATCTGAGTGCTC
Source organism: Upupa epops (assembly GCA_013397515.1). Taxonomy (NCBI): domain Eukaryota; kingdom Metazoa; phylum Chordata; class Aves; order Bucerotiformes; family Upupidae; genus Upupa; species Upupa epops. Next base: position 161,312 of record VZRI01012900.1, read on the forward strand.
TGGGTCAAACTGGGCAGTGGGGTGGGTGATGATTTTTTGTGTATCTTTACAGGAGCCTGCAATCAATTATAAATTTGCTGTTTAGAAACACACAACATGTGAGTTATCAAATAGTGACAGCCAGGCAGTGGAGGCAAGTCTGTGTGTTTCACCAAATGTGAGCTCTATCTGCTGTATTTTCTTCGTCCATCATCAGTATTTTATTTCCTTTTTCCTGAGATCTTCATGGGGGAAAGGTCACTACCGGAGGACTATTATGGGACTACCGGAGGAGAGACAAGGCACTTGGGCTGTGAGAGATTAGATTATTTAGCTGCTACCAGAATAAGCTGTGAGGAAGAAGAAAGGGAGGAGATGCTGTAGCAGTGTTTGTCATAACTGTTCAACAGGCAGATGTGGGAGGTGTGGTCAAGGTTTACCTGAAAAGTTCTTTATACAGAGCACATATCTAGGTTTCCCTGTTAGGAATTTTCTGCCAGCTGCTCATCCACCGCCGTGTATGTGTGTTCATGTATTTGTGTCCCTCTGTTACTTCCTCCTGTCTAACAACATGATTTTTCTGTAGACAAACCTGTGAATAGTGTTGTGAGTTGGGCTGAGAAATCAAGCCGTGTTGTCATGCTAGGTCCTCCTGGCTTTGGTTCTCCCATGCCACATGTTGTTTCCTGGTGGAGCTGTGGTAATTGCCTTTTGACTTTTTCTTCTTACTGTTAGCTTCTTGGGAAGAGGCAGAACACAGCTGAACAACCTGTAGCTAGAAACTTTAAAGGAGAAGGTAAAATTGGGAAGGATGAAAGATTTTTTTCAGGCTGTTGATGAGCTAGTGTGGTCAAAACCTGCCTGTTTGCTGTGGAACCCTGAGCTGTTTCTGACACCACTTAGTTTTGAATTTCCCCAGACTGCTATCAGGCTGGAGATTGGTGCTTGGATGTTCAATCAGGAGATTTATTTCTTCCCCTCATTTTCTGGTGGCAAGAAGTCTGAATTTATGTGTTTCCTCTGAATGGGGGAGTGAGTAGGAACCAGGAGGCAGTGTGGGTCAGTCTAGCTTCCGGACAGCCAGCTGGGTCACCCACCAGCCATTACTGAGGTGGAGGCTAGATCTACATCTCGACCCTCAGACCTTTGAAGCAGCACCGTTAGGCATTTTTATTGCTTGGTGTGAGCAAATCTAGAAGAACCTTGAATTTCAGGATCCAGCTTGGCCTCAGTGATTCTTCTTTCCCAGCTTCCCGCTTTCACTCCTGGGTTCCTGGTAGCATGAAGAGAGCAGAGCAGAGACTGCACTCTGCCTTAGAACAAATTTTTGTCTGGTGTCTTTTCAGTTTAGCTCAAAGTAAATGAGGCAGAAGGCAGGAGTGTTCCCAAATTGCAGTCCTTCATCTTTGTTGTGTTTTCTTTTGGTTTGAATTTAATAGATCATGGAGGGTTTTCTGGTCTGGCTTCTATAAAGGAGACTTTAGATCAAAAAATATTTGCCAATCAAACTCTGGTATTGTACTTAATTTCCAACATCCTACCCACTGCTGGAATTACCAAGTTACATTTTCAGGCCAGAAGCATGAAGCAACAATTTTCAGGTTTCTTTTGTTTCTCAGAGCTTGGTCAGTGTTGTCACTGCTGAATCTCTCACTGTGACAAGGTCTTCTGCATCTTTGCATATAGCATAGCTTGACATAGCGTTGGTTTATGGTGTCAGAACAAAAAGGTAGCCAAATTGGGCAATCCTACCTCTTGACAGCATGAAGACCTGGAGAATATAACAGTTCTTTCCTCAAAATACTTGTCTGGGCATTTAAAACTTCCAGTGCCTAATAACTGTTATGTGAAAGGAACCAACCTGCTGGAGGAGTACCAGGCTGCGCATATTGACAGTGACAAATCCTTTTATCCCCCCCATGTTCTTCTAGCCCCAAGAGGTGCTGCAGACATTTCTTCTGCCCTTGCTTATGAGTCCATTCAGGGGTCTTGGAGTGCTTGTGTGCTCATTCATGTCAGGCTGGAATAAAGACAGCACTTTGCCTAGAGATATGTTGCTACATATAAATTTTAACTTCTGTCTAAAATAGACGATGGGCACTTTAGACCTCAGGGCTGAAGTCTGATTAGTTCAGCTGTCTCAAACAACTTGCTGCTGCTGAAGGTGACCATATGTCTTCCTATATTGACGCTGCCTTGATTTGGTTCCTTGCTAAAACAGCAGGAAACGTTTTTTGTAGAATCATACAATAGTTTGGGTTGGAACAGACCTCAGAGATCATCTAGTTATGATGCTCCAGCCATGGACAGGGAGACCTCTCGCTAGACCAGGATGCCTGATGCTCAAAGGTCCCATCCAACCTGGCCTTCAAAATTCCCAGGGAGGAAGCATCTTTAATCTCCCTGTGCAACCTATTCCAGTGCCTCAGCACCTTCAGAGTGAAGAATTTCTTCTTATCTTCTTAAATTCTAATCTAAATCTCCCATCGTTTAGCTTGAAACCGTCTCCCTTGTCCTATTACTAGAGCCCCTCCTAAAACACCCCTCTCCATCTTCCCTTAGGTGCCCTTCAGGTACTGGAAGGCTGGTACAGCATCCGCCAGGGTCATCTTTTCTCCAGACTGAACTGCTGCAATTTGCCTGTCTTCATAGGAGAAGTGCTCTAGCCCTCTCATCATCCTTGTGTCCCCCTCTGGACTGGCTGTTTCTCTTGGAGGTGCATGCCAGAGCTGGGTTGGGATGGTGTAGGACAGGTGTGGTGGAAGGTTACTACTATTGCTGCAGGATTCTTTTGTCTAAGCTAAGCCAAGCTCTTGATTGCCTGTACCCTGAGCTGCTCTCCCCCAGAGTCTGCCTGCTGTTATTTCCATGCCAAGTTTCCAAATGTCATGTGTTGATAATGCCGCTGGTATCAATAGAGCTGCACACTGTATGTCGATCTTTCCAGAGGAAACGGCCCTATCTCTATGTCATTAACAGAGAAGTCAATTGTAATTGATTTCTTTCCCCTCTAGTTCCATTAGAGATGAGCAATCCAATACCGCATCACTGTTCTCTTGAGCAGGTCAGCTCCTTGCAGACCTTTCCACTGCTCCCCAGATCACCCCTGAGCATCCTGCCAGCATGACAGCAGACTTCGAATGACTTTCTTCTTTGTAGACTTAGACTTGGGTGGGAGGCCATGCTAGACACTTAAATTATAGCTTGTTTTCTGTTTACACATCAGAGTAACTTTCTGTAATATAATGTGAATGCAAACCACTTGTGCAGGCGCAACTGCCCTCACTGTGCTGATGGATATTTGCTAATGGATGGAAGCAGTCCCGTTAACAGTTTGTGGGATGTTGGCATGTAGAGACCTTGGAGTGACGTTGTGGAGATGGTGCCTGTGTAGACGTGTAGTGGAAGAGGCTGCTAGTGTGCAGATCTACTGAACTGAATTTATTAAATTAAGTCAAGGCTTCTTCTCTAGTACACAGTAGCAAATACTGAGGATCTTGCACCTCAGATGTTGCTAGTTACATTTCAGGCTTTTTATCAGTTGTCTGACCTATTTTTCTGGAATATATATTTTGATGGAATCCCAGCTTGGTTATAGATGCTGAAACACTTTTTCTGCTTAAAGGAAAATCTTTTGGGGTGGGAATGCTGAGGAATGACATTTCATTATCACACCTTTGTTGTAGCTGTCTGGGGCCATACAATAACATGGGTCCCACTGATTAAGCATCCTCTCTGCTTCCTGAATACAGCAGCCTTGCTGAAAAGGTTCCTGAGGTACCTATTTGTCACGACAGTGTTAAAGGAATTTCTTCTGTCAGAGCTATCCAGCAGATCCTTTTCACCAGGACTGAACTGGCTCTGGGTCCTGCACTACTGGAAGACAATGTTAATTTAGAAAATCTCCCAAGGAGGGGGAGCAAATCTATTATCTGGGAAGAATACTTGTGCTGCCATTCAGCGAGACCTGGACAGGCTAGAGAGCTGGGCAGAGAGAAATTGAATAAGGTACAACAAGGATAATTGTAGAGTCTTGCATCTGGGCAAGAACAACCCCAGATACCAGTACAGGTTGAGGAATAACCTGTTGGAGGGCGATGTAGGAGAAAGGGACCTGGGGGTCCTAGTGGACAGCAGGATGACTATGAACCAGCAATGTGCTCCTGTGGCCAAGAGGGCCAACAGCATCCTGGGGGGGATCAGAAGGGGAGTAGTTAGCAGATCAAGGGAGGTTTTTCTCCCTATCTACTCTGTACTAGTGAGGCCGCATCTGGAGTATTGTGTCCAGTTCTGGGCCCCTCAGTTCAAGGACACAGAACTAATGGAGGGTGTCCAGGGTAGAGCAACCAAGGTGATGAAGGAACTAGAGCATCTCTCTTATGAAGAAAGGCTGAGGCAGCTGGGTCTCTTTAGCTTGGAGAAGAAGAGGCTGAGGGGTGACCTCATTAATGTCTATAAATATGTGAGGGGTGGGTGTCAGGAGGATGGAGCCAGGCTCATATCTGATGAAAGAACAAGGGACAATGGTGCAAGCTGGAACATAGGAGGTTCCATCTTAATATCAGAAGGAACTTCTTCACAATGAGGGTGATGGAGCATTGGAACAGGCTGCCCAGAGGGGTTGTGGAATCTCCTTCTCTGGAGACATTCAAGATCCGCCTGTGTATGTTCCCGTGCGACTTGTTGTAGGTGATCCTGTTGTGGCAGAGGGATTGGACTAGATGATCTTTCAAGGTCCCTTCTGATCCCTAATGGTTCTATGAAACTAGAGACTGAAAAGGGGGGGGATACTCTTTTCCCAGATCTTCTTGGCCTTCTGTTGTGCTTGTGAATGCTTATTCTTTCCTTGTTGATTCAAGTCTTTGTCTCCTGTGCCCTGTGGAGAGAAGGCTGAGTGAGTAGCCTCTTCATGTCACCAGGCTAGGAAGATAAATTATGGTCCTGCCTTTCTGAAAGTGTCTTTTCCCCAGTCTGCCCAGGTGGGCTTTCTGGGTGCTGTGGCATCAATTGCCTAGCAGCTCTACCTGTGTATATTGGAAGAGAAACCTAACTGTACACTTCATGGTGTCTTGTAGATGTCAAGTTTCCCTTTATGTCCTTTCTGACTCTTCCCTGGCTGTTACTGCTTGCCGATTCCTCCTCTTCCTCTGTGCAAGACCTTTGTTTTGCTGTCGTTTGAACCTATCATTTCAGCAATATTTGACATTCCTCTCTTGACCTTCATGGCTCAGTTCTTCCTCTTTCGCTGTGAAGACATTTGGGATGTGACCTGTTCTCTCCACTCTGCATGAACTGCTCTAACTACTGTACAAGTCTCACTTACCCTGAAGTTATATATATGCATTGCCTACCCAATTCAATTTCTAGCTGACATTGTTGTATTGCCTGGAAATATAATTAAGTATTGATCTCAGTACGCTCAGCAGTCAGATTAGTTAATATTTTAATTATGTGTAACAGTGTGGCATTACAGTAATGTTTGTTATCTACCATCTTAGATCATTCGTGTGTTGAGAAGAAGGGCATGGAATTGTGTGCTGCTTTTATTTTTGCCTTTTGATGATTTGGAGTCCTTGGCCAGTGGTGGTCTGGGCATTGCTGTTTTGCTGCTACTGTTATTCTCTTTGCTTCTTGGTGGTCTCCATTGCCCTCACTCTTTTGCTTTCTTTAGACCTGCAGAGCCTACAGAGAAACATTATGCATACATGGCTTAAGAAGCACAGATGAGGGAAAATGTTTCTCTGCTGTGAAGTCTTGCTAGCAGTTCACGTTGGATTCTGTCCATCAAAAATCTTGGAAAACTTCTGGTCAGAAGGAGCCTTTAATATGAGCTGTGTGCTTAACCTGAAACTGGATCAAACTGAATCTCTGTTAGCTTCCCCAGTGCTCCAACTAGCATAAAAATATCACATAGGCTGACCTCAGTATGTATGTGGTGGGAGATGCAAAGCTTTCTACTTTGTGTCCCTCCTGCCTAGTTACTTCAGCATCCCCATTTTCTGAAGGTTTTGAAGAAGCTGGAGATTTATATACTGGACTAGACAATTATGTGGTTGCTCAAATGAACAGGGTTGCAGCACAGAGTGACCTTGCTGAACTTAATGAGAATCACATGGGCCTGCGCTTCTGGCCTGTCAAAATCCCCCTGGGATTGACAGAAATGCAGCATAAAATGAGATATTTCCACTGTGTGCTTTGAGGAAATATGCCTGTGGTTAAAACACTGCTATGGTGAGCATATAAGTGTGTTCATAAATCTGGATAAACACAGAGCATGTTCTTCCCTTTGCTCCCTATCAAAGCCTCAGTATCCACACAAGTAGCTCTTGTGCATGCATCTTTGATTTATAAAATAGGCGATTTTATTCTCTGTGGAAGGGGACTGTCGAGATTGTCCTGGGCTATGGGCTTCCCGGAATCTACTTCAGTGGGTATACTTGGATAGCCTTCATGGGTTTGTTCAAACCTTAAAAATACTCCTGCAGTAAGACAGCTCAGAAACAGACTTCTGTATGGCCTGGTACCTTGTTTTCAGGTTTTAATGGCAAACCTGTGAGTCGTTGCCTTACAGATGCCTGTTCAAAGGAACTCTGTTGCCAAGGTACCTTTTCAAATACTGGTTTTTGTAAGGGTAGGTCTTTTCTGAAGCCACAGATCTAATGCCCTTTCTTCACTGCATATAAACCTGAGGATAGGCTCAAAGAGGAATTGATCTTGCCACATCTTGCTGGCCAGCCAGGAAGGTGGGTTATGTGCTGTTGTTGCAGCTGGGAAGCTCTAGCTCTTTGTACCTGTAGTGCTTTTGCCTTAAGGAAAATTAAGTTGGAAAACAAAACCCTGCTACCTTGTGTGGTCAGGATAGCTGTGTGTGTTGATACTGAAGCCAAGAGCAGATCTGTGCTAAGCTCAAGTGCTCTGCTGGTGGCACTCAGCTTTCTTGAAATCTGCAGCAAGCAGGGAAGGGATGGAAAATCTGCCATGCTTTCCTATGTCATGGCAGGCAAGTGCTTCGTTTTTATGTTGGGGACCTTCCCTAAGGTTGAAAGTAGGTGTACCTATGAGAACTATCTGGATTTTTTTTGTTGTTTTGGATGTTCCTTCCCATCAGATGATTTTATGCAGTTTGATAGGATTTCCCTTGAGGCACTTTTTTCCACCTCTCAGACTCTCCTTTAAGTGAAAGATTCTCCAGTCACTTAATCATCTTAGTGGTCCTTATCTGGATTTACAACAGTAAGCCCATATCTTTCTTGTAGTGGGGAGCTCAGTAGACCCAGCACTCCAGCTATGGTCTCCTCAGTCTGTGAGTGTGCACACCCGTTGCAGTCATTCAAGGAGTAGTTGGCTCCAACTCACTTGGTTTGCTTTTGACCTTTCTCACTCATTGTGCAGGCATCTTTGAACAGTGTTATCATTCTCCATCCAGCTCCATGGAGAGATTCCAAATCCCTTGTAGTTGTGTGCAGTCTGCCTTTGTTATAAGCCTTTTCCAAAGGTCAATACTCATAAATGCAAACACAGTCTATCTTACCGTTTTCATAGCCCTTCTACTTGTGGTACAATGCTCAGGGCGCTCTTCACTATTTCTTCCTGTGGCTTGCCTCCTTGTCTCTGTGGTCTTTTCATGTTGAAGGAGTGTCTGCATAGAATCATTGGATGGCTTGGCTTGGAAAGGAACTCAAAAATCATCCAGTTCCAAGCCCCCTGTCATGAGCAGGGACACCTGCCGCTAGACCAGGCCCATCCAGCCTGGCCTTGCACGCTTCCACTAATGGAACATTCACAACATCCCTGGGCAACTTGTTCCAATGTCCCACCACTGTCACAATGAGTAACTTTCTGATTTCTAATCTCAGTATTCCCTCTTTCAGTTTGAAGCTGTTTTCCTTCATCCTATCGCTACAAGCCCTTGTAAAACATCCCCTGCTGGTTTCTTGTAGGCCCCCTTCAGATACTGAAAGGTCATGGTGAGGTTTCCCCAGAGCCTCTCCACGTGGAACAGCCTCACTCTATCAGCCTGTTCTCACAGGAGAGGTATACCAGCCCCCAGTCATATTTGTGGCACTGCTCTGGACATGTTCTGACAATTCCATGTCATCTTTGTGTTATGAGTTCTGTAGCTGGGTGCAGTACTCCAGGTGACATCTCAGAAGAGCAGAGTAGAGGCAAAGAGGTTAACTTCGTTTGACCTGCGAGTCACTTGCCCCCAACACACAACCTGAAAGATGATGTGGCAATTTTTTGGGGGGGCTTGCTTGACTTTAAGCATTGCTTTTGAGACTGTGTGCTTGTAAGAGCTGAGGGCCACAACTCTCAGATTGCTAGGGAATTTCTGTATGGTGGCACTGAGGGTCCAGGCTCCCCTGCACTGCTTGAAGCTGTGTTTGGCTTCAGCTTCACCATCTTGCACTTCTTGGAGGTTCGTCTCTTAAGCTTCTACATGATCAATGCAAGCAAAGTTGTCTCCACTTCTCCATGGTCAATGAAAGCAAGAAAACCTAGTTGATTTTCCTCTGAGGTGGCTGGGGCTATATCACCCTCAGAAGCCATCTAGTGGGTTTCTCTGGTAGCAGGAGTGAGGCAGGAGGGTTGGAGATGGTCTGTTGGCTGAGTGTGAAAGAACAGGCTCTGCTGCAGACTCCTTGGATCAGCTAGATTGCAAGAGCGCTTTGCTGTTTCTTCTGCCTCGCATGCAGACATGGCAAATTCTCCACTGACATGGCTGTTCACTGTGTAATTTGCTGTGTAGGAAGGTCAAGATGGCTTGTCACAAAACCTGAAAGAAATGCAGTTAACAGAGCTGCTCGGAGTGTCTCAAATGTGTACTGACATCCTCTAGCCTGTTGCATCTCTTTGGTTGGGTGACCTTTTGTACCGTTAGAAGCTGCAGCAGCACTTGGGCATAAAATTCACTGTAATCTCAGGTATTTAAACTATTTGGGGAGGCTGCAGGGAAAGGAGATATGTGCCAGAGGAAGCGGAAAGAGAGAAAAGTTGACTTTTTCAGACATGCCCTTATTTGACAAGTAAGAATTATTTTTGATACTTCTGGAGGATTTTTTTTTTGTTGGAAGAAATGTACCTTGGACTACATTTTTTTTTGGTTTGTTTTGTGAAGGGGGAAGGGGGGCAGGTATTGGAGTGACTTCTATTGAAAAGGAGTAGAATTTTTCCTCTAAATTCTCACTATCTCCAAGCTGGAAAACCCAGTTTGTTGAACAAAACCACCCCTGGTCTTGCACAGTCCTCAAGACAAGATGTGCTTCCCACCTGTCTGTGTATAAGCCTTTTGGCATTTGCTTTGTGGGTTTTGAAGTATCAGGGACTACTGAGAAATGGTTTGTTTTGTTGGGTTTGTTTTCTGTATGCAGAAGAAATGTGAAGGGAAATAAGTAAAAAGTAGTCCCGCATCTTTTCTTGGAGTGTTGAATCCAGGCAGCAGGCTGACCTGTGAGGTTGGTGAGGATGCAGAAGTGTGCAAATGATACACTGTTGCAACAGCATCCTCAGCAGCTGCACTTTATGCCAAATGGTGTCATTCTCTGGCCGTGGAAGCATCTCAGAAAGATGCTCCGAGGAGCTGTGCCATTCACTGCTTCAGTGGCAGAACAGTGAGGGGATGACTCCCAAGTCTGTTGTTCACTCTCGTTATCCAAGAATCCCAGAGAAAGAACTGCTGAATGTGTAAGCAGCAGGGAAAAAGTATGCCGTGTAGTAGCATCTACGTGATTTGGGCAAAACTGAGTCTTAAATGTAAGAAGTGGTAATTAGTTTAGAAAAAATACTGTTTACAAAGGAGACTTACTGCATGCAGAGTTTAAAAAACTCGAGTTTATGTCAAGATAGTTTCCATTCATCCCCTGGGTTCTGCTTACAGCTGGGTTTCCTGAAAGGTGAGTCCAGTACTTGGTTCACTTTGCCTACTGGTCTTCCTCTTCTGTAGGTGCTAGCAAGCACTTCTATGGCTGTTCTGTCTCCATTGTGCCTGGCTGCATAGGTAATGGTCGGGAAGGGAGAAGCAGCATGGCCTGTCTGATAGCAGTGCACTGTCTGCCTAGTATCCTTTGTGTCATTCTCCCCATTCAGTCTCACCAACTACCCGGTTACTCAGAAGGGTGTGCTGATAGTAAATACACAGTTTCCTTCAAACTTTTTGTAGAACTTTCCAAAACCAGCAGAACATATGTTAAAAGCAAGCATTTCAGTATTCAGTAACGAATCTGACCTCATCTGAACTTCCTCCAGGGTGTTCACAGCAGGATGGATGTAATACAAGAAAGGCACTAATAGGAAGTCATGAGAAAAATAAAGCAGAGTCCACATGGTTGTCCAGCTGTCCCCCAGTGGTACTTCTGTGGATGTTTCTTCCCTAAGAAGGCTCACAAATCATGGTGAGGTGTTTCTCGCTCTGAACCCCCCATGTTTGTACCTTGTATGCTTGCTATGGGGAGGATAACTCCTGAAATTAGCTGACCTTCTTCCAAGAGCAAAGGATAACTTTTCCCAGGGAGAAGCCTGTGGCCTGGCAGATCAGATGAACTCCTTGTGGCAGCCATAGCATCTCCACTGGAAGACTTTGAGTGATACGTGGAATCTCCTGTGTGATGAACTGGCATTGCCAAGCTCCTGGCTCATACAAGGCATTTTGCTGTCCTTGTGGCATGTTTGATTCAGAAATCTTCATTCCCCAAGACATGTTACCTCTTTCTGCCTTGCGTATGGAAATAACCTTGCAGCTGTAAAAAGAGCTTTATGGACAGTGACACATACTGGGCCACCCTGAGTATCCTCTGTGTGCCTATGGGAGACTGACCCCTGAAATCACCACCTCTGTGCTGGGGAAGGCTACCAAGAGGGTGCAAGTATGAAAACTAAGGATGTCTGAGGAGTGAAAAAGGCCTCAAGTGGTGGCAGAGGAAGTACTTTTGCCTTGGAGCAGTGGCTGAACATGCCCCTGCAGTGCTGCAAGCGTCACTTGGGAGGACACTGTCACTTGGGAGGACACTCTTTGTCTCTGGAGTTGCTTCTCTGTGCAGATTGTGACTCCTTGGTCACTTCCTGAGTGGAACTGTTCCCACTTCAGATGGCACGTCACTTGTGCACTTAAGTAGCTAACTATAGATGAGTCTTGACACTTCTGCAGAGGGAGGTTTTGTGCCCTTGCTGTAGCTGGTCAGAGCCTGGGGATTTTTACCAGGCTGGATAGATGCATGACCTTGGTGTGAGGACGTGAGTCACACTGTTCCTGCAGGCCTCAGGGAAGCCAGGCTTGGAAGTAGGCTCTGGGTTAAATAACCAAGGAAACACTGTGTTCACAGTTAATCCTGCTCTGTTCCAGCAGGCGCTTTCAGATTCCCTTTCAGCACTTACTCTTGAGCTGGCTCAGGGAGGCAGGACTTGGGCTAGGTAAAACCCAAACTCTTAAGAGCTCACCTCTTCAAAAGCTAACACTGTAGAGCGTCTGTGTGGAGGGGTTGCCTTTACTTTAGCCCTTTACCAAGGACAGGACTGAGATGGTGCAGCTTTTCTGTATCTGAGCCCTCAGTGAAAGAGAGGAGGGCTGCAGGTTCACCCTCACAGAAGGAGGTTTGCAGGTATAAACAGCTTTTCATTCTGTGTTCAAGCTACCATGCAAAAGAGGGCTATGGTTACCCCCACAGCAGAGTTGCAGCCAGGCTAAGACTTTCTTTTAGCTTCCACCCTTCGGTGGCAGGGGGTTGAAAGCCATTGCTCGCTTGCTCCCCACCCTTCAAGGGTGAGAGCGCTCTCTCTCTCTCCTAGAGGAGTTCCCTGTCCCTGAGGATGTGTTGCAGCAGGAGCAGGAGACATGACAAAGATGGTGCAGATGACCGGAGGAAGGGAAGAAGCAGGAAGTACCTTCCCATTATGGACTCTGTCCACCAATCACCGGTAGAGTCCGCACACTGACAACAGGAGGTCTGCTAGGAAAGCTACCTCCAGCTTCAAAATAAAGTGCTTTTTCGGCATAAAAGCACCACAACTAATATTTGAAAATTTAGTAATTTTCAAACCAGAACACATAGCAGGCTACCAAGCAGAGGCTCCTCTCAGAGCAAGGTGGCAAAGTCTGGATATCAGTCCTCTGCTTTGGTCCTTGCCACCTCTAAGCTTTGGTCCCGCTAGCAACTGAGGCTCCTTGGATATTTCTGTGTTGGTGCTTTCTGGAGGAGAAATGGAGCAGGAGGTCACCTGGCTGGGAGCTGAGCTGTTGGGTGGGCAGTGAGCTACCAGGCTGGCCACCATGGAGCACCATCACTACTGGAGGACATCTTGGCTGGCTTTCTGCCTAACGTGTTCTCCCTTAACTTTTTTCCTAGAACTGAATGAAAACCTTCCATACAGTGGCATCTGTCAGTTCACACCACTGTCGCATTTGCCCCAGGAGAGGAGAGTTTACCATTTCCTAGGCAATTTCAGTGTAAAAAGATATGAGGCAACATTCAAGTGACATTGTATGTACTTTCCAAAAAAACAGAATGAAAACAAACCCACAACCTACTCAGTCTTCTGCTGGTGGATGTGCTCTTTGAGTTTCTCAGACAAAATCATCCCACAGCTGTAGGCAAATGGTCATTTTTGCTGCTGTTACATAATAAAGGCTAAAATTAACACATCTGTTGTTATTTAACTTCCATTTATATTATACCCTGTTTAGCCAAAATGTTATGTTTTGAGCAGCAACAGCTTTACTGTCATGTATCATTGGAGTTCTGGGAATAATACTTAATACTGTGTGTTCATTCTTAATAGCTCGTACCAAAGGGAGAACTTCAGGATTCACTATGGCTTTACACAGAGGGGAGCTGACGATTAGGGATGAAGGAATCTCCTCTGCTCATGTGATATTGCACAGACACAGTTTTATTTGATATTTCTGCCTGTATTTGGTGTTTTTGGTCATGGCCAAGTCTTCTAAGTGATGTAGTTTCCTGGAACTGTGAAGCTTGTGTTTCCTCCCTTTTGATTGTGGAGTCAAATAGTAGGATCTTGGTGCTTGGGTAGGCTTTATGATGATGTTATAGCTTTAACCCAGTCCCAGCCTCTCTCTGAATGTCTGGAAAGGATACAATGGGGACTCCTAAAGTAGGGTATAGAGGCATATTTAGTCTTAAGGAGTCCCGTGTGAAAAGCAGTCATATATACATGTGTATTAATAAATGCAAAACTATTTTTTAGTCTAAGGAGTCTTTTCCAAAAAAACTCAACCTTTCTGAAGAGGAAGAAAGTTGTAAAAAAACTTCTGCCTGTCTGCTGTGAAAGCAGGATCTTGAGAATTACCAGGAGTAGTATCGAATGCTTAATTAGGGGGCAAAAAAGTATTGTGTTGTGGTTTTTTTTTAAAATCTGCTTGTATTTGAGATGTTTTGTATTACACAGATCAGAGGAAAGAAAAAGCACCATTGGTAAAAAAAATAATTGTCAAGTTTACCGTACGTAAATTACCTTCAGCTGTTCTAAGTGGGTTTTACTCACCTTTTTCCCTGCTTAAACTTTCAAAAGCAAGTGTTAAATTATATGTGTAGTGGGCTGCAGGAGAGGATACTGAACCCCTAATGATTTCATGGAAAAATAATTAAACTGGAACTACACTCTGGCTTTGATCTCAGAAGTGCTTGCAAGCTAAATAAAAATAAAAGACTACCTTGGGGATGCTCTGTGCCATTAATTAACAAGAACAATTCTGCCTCCACTATTCTCCAGTGGGTTTCCAATGGCTTTGGCATTGGCATCACAACTGGATATTGCCAAATACAGCTTGATGCCTTCCAGCAGCAAACCAACCTCTTGAGGACCAGGTTCGGAGTAAAGTGGAGCTGTCTGGGGAGCAGGTGATGAAAAAAGGGACTTTGCTGTCTGCTCACAGCAGGTAGAGGAGGATCAACCTTCCCTCTCTGCACCCCTCTGGCATTTGCAGCTGCTGGCCTGGGTGCAGGACACCATCCCTAGCCTGCAGCAAGGCTGGGTTCCTGCCAAGAAAACAGCTTTTGTGTTTCCTTAAATAATCTGTGGCCGTTTGGGGAAGAAAAAAACCTCTCTGAATTGCTGTTATTACTAGAATTGGCCAGCTGGCTGATTTTTTTTTTTTTTCATTAACAAATCCTGCCGGGCACTGTTTCCCAATGAAGTAATGAGCATGTTTTCAGACAAGGGGGCAAATCTCCCTAGCACTGCTGCTGCTGAAATCTAGACAGGCTCAGGCTGCAGAAAGGCAGGACAGAGGAGCTTTGTGCAGGCAGCCCTTTGGAGATCACTGGGGCATGATTTTTGTTTTGGCATCTTGTGAGTCTTTTTATCTGTGAAATTGCAGAAATATGGGTGAATGGTGGGGGGATAGCTGGAAGTTGGTCATTGGAGCATGCAGTTAGGTGCTTTAGCATCTGCTTTGATATGACAGCAGATACATTGAGGAAATCTGTCCTTAACGTGATTACATGTTTGTACGCGTTATTGCCTGGCCCTATATCCCAGCCATACATGGATAGCAGCATCAGTCACATACAGACTTTTTGAGACATCCTTGAGCTCTGTAAGTAAGTGATAGCTTCTAGGCATGATTTTACTTCTTGCTTCTTGGGTGCATTGACTGCAGTAATGTATTTTTCGGGGACATGAGGCAGTGACAGCTTTGTTCTCTGTCCTCTAGGAACCAAAAACATGGTGGTGCTCTTCGGCTTTATGTCTCCTGGTCCCAGCAGACTTGTTCTCATCTCAAAGTGTTGAAATTACTAGATTATGATCCTGCTTTTGTTTAAATCATCCTGAAAGATTTGCAGCTTCAGAGAAGTTGTCCTTAGTGACTTGTTTTTTAGCGTTGCATCAAATTACTTTCTGGTGTTTCTTTTGGGAAGAAAAAGGATATTTTTTTCTATGACCTAAGGTGGGAGACAAACAGTCTTTGAAGAGCTCTGAGAGCCCTGGAAGGGAAGGACAGGACCGTGCAGCCAAGAGCTGGCTAGTGTACTTGTACTGCAGGTACCAACTCAGAACCGATCTAGACCTTCATTCCCATACAGGACATTACTGTAGCAGGATTCTCAATGCATCTTAGAAGAAAAGTTGGTGAGAGTCAATTTTGTTTCAAACACTGGAGATAAAATTTTGTAGAATCTGCGATAAAATTATTTCTGATATAATTTTGGTTGGTTGGTATTGGATATTAGTGATCAACAGCTGCTTTCAAAATGCTGAATTGGGTAAATAGGTTTTTACAAGTGTTTAGTAATCGGCTGCTCTTTACAGCTACCATGTATCTGGGTATTTCAGACTATTTAGTCCTTGTCCTGTCTGCCATGTGCTTTCTGGGCAGGAATTCTGTTGCTCAGGCAGGTGGATGCCGACAGCCATGTTGGGTTGCCATTCTTCCTCCAACATAACCTGTGTTTTCCTTTGTCTAACTTTATCATCTGTGTATTTTCAGATTAAAATTTCCTTTTAGCTCTTAGTTTTGGAACCTGTAAGTTCTCCCTCTGTTTATGGCTATTCAGAAGAAAATACCGAGTCTGGAGCCAGGTTCATGCAGCAATGCAGGATATGGGGCAAGAGTGTCTCAAAAAGCTTTTCAGAAAGAGCTGTCTGGCTTGAGAAAAAAAGGGCCTTTTGGAGTTACCAGTCTGATCTACTTGCCCATTCCTTTTTTCTTAATCAACAGCAAACCAGGTTTATTTGGCAAGAGTTGAGATGAAGATTGTGCTCGACCTGCAACCTACCTGATCTGACAGCAAGTTCCAAAGCACCAAGGGTTGAACAAAATATGAATTACTCTGCTCTTTTTGGGAGGTGTCCAGTATTGAATCTGTGTGCAGGAGCCAGGCTCTATCTCAGTGTTTCTCTTTTCCTCCAGGTCTAGAAGAAAAGAACCTTCTCTCCAAAAAAGAAAAAATGAAACTGAGGAAAGAAAGATGGCTACAGAGTAAGTAATCTTTGGAAGCATGGCAGTACCACAGGCTCTGTAGAGTGTGGCTTTTCTGAGTATTATCTCTGTATGTGGGGTGTGGGTGTCGGTGTTGGACAGTGCCTGGGGAGGTTGCTTTTCAGAAACCTTCACATCTGTTCCCCAGCCCATGGGGTAGAAGTCCCACATATTGTTTCTCACACCAAGACTGAGTCATTGCCCCAAACCTACTTTTGATCTTCCTCCATGTGTAATATAAATGACTGTGTACAATTTTTATCCAGATAGGACATTGTGCTCATGTAGGCTTAGCGTGTTTATCTTTAAAGCTCTGGTACAGATATGACTAACTGGTGAAGTTCTCCCACCCTGAGAAGCTGTGCGGCCAGGAGCTGAGCACCCCTCAGCTACCATTTGATCTCAAACTGTGGTGAATGCCTGCAGTGGCCTTCCTCCAGACTGAGGGAGGTCTCTGGGTGCTGCTGGTTGTATTATTGCTGTTTCCCATGTGCCACAGGTCACTGAACCCACTTACCAAATAGTATGGCTTTTCTTGAGGCTGTGAAATGCAAGCTAAACAAAGCCAATCCATACCAGAAATGTTTCTGTTTCCTGTGGGAAGTGTCTGTATTTTTGAGTTTCTCAGCATAGTAAGAGACACCTGATGTAGCAGAGGGAGTCCTCTTGCCATCTGGAGCTGTTCTTAGGACAGGCTTTTCCCCTAACACCTTCCTGCCCAACAGTTGCTGACAGACTGTGTGGAGGGCTGAAGGATGTGGCTTCCTGCTGTACCATATGTCTGTGTTCCTGAGCCCCGAGCTGAAGTCCAACCTGCGATTTTACCAGTTGCAGTGACAGTGTTTCTGGTTCTCCACATAAAAAGTTGTTAACACTGAGTGTGAAATTGATTGATCTCCTCTCTATCACCAACCAACAACATCTAAGTGCCTTTGACAGATGTAATCTTTGGTGCCTCCATTGGCCACAAAACATAGATGGATGTAATAGTCCTTGTGTCTGGCATGCCCGTTGCCCGTTGCAAGTGTAATTCTCCTAAAGGTCTCTCATTGTCTGATGCTGTTGTGGGAACAGAGAAGGAGGACTGCTCCAGAAGAGCTGAGCTTTCTTTACCCTGACACCAGGATTGATACCAGGTGCTGTGCAGTAAGTCCTTAACAGCATTTTAGGACAGAAGCCATAGTAAAAGTGGTATGTGGAATTCACATCTTCTGCAAGAATCAGAGGCCATACTCTTGCTGTTAGGTGACAGCCCTGCTGTCATTGAAAAAGTTAGGAAAAGAAAGAAGCCCAGGAGTAGGATTCCTATCCTCCCGTAATTCTGCCCTCCTGTACATATGCCTGTGTAGTATCAGTTCTCAAGATCACGTATATTATTTTGGCCCTGCTGTGGCCTCTTTCTTCTTTTCTTGACACTGAAATTACTGAGGTACAGGAATACAAGTGAAATGCTTTGAGGAAGACATCAAGATAGAAGACTTCAGACCAAATTATCTTTCTTATCTGTCTTTCTTCTTATCTTTGTCAGAAGATAAGAAGATTTAATACTACATATTAAAAATGTTTTACTACCACATAAGTGCCTAAATGGCTGGCCCTTTTGACTTCCCCACTACACCTGTGTCTAGTTGGCAAATACCATTGCTCCCTAGCAAATGCTTTACTAAGGGCAGTGAGTACTCAAGGATTTCTGTAAGAAAAGTTAGCAAGTGTTAGTTTGAGGTGTGCAAACTGTTGCTAAGAAAAACTGAATAGCTGGAAAGAGCCTGTACAGATATCGATAAAGAAACTGATCTTATTATTAGCTGATGGAGCAAAATGAACTGGTGTTTCCAGAGATGACCATTTTTAAATAAGACTTGGCATTCTAACATTGTGACCTTAAAGAGCTGCAGTCAACTGAAACGTGCTGATTATTATCTGATGTAGATAACTCTTGTCAATTCTTCATGGTAATTTCCACTCTTTGCCCCACAAAAGCAAACCTAACTTGGACTGCTAAAGCTGTTATCATTACATATCTGTTTTCCTAAGTCTTCCAGAGAGTTTGTTGTTTATTCTTGTTGCAGGGCTGCTTTTGTGACACTGGATGCCAAGACCCTGGGAACTAAAGTTCAGCCCAGTAGTGCAAATGCAAAACTTGGGAGATTTCTTCCCTTCCAATAAATCATCTCAGGAGAGACTAGAGAAGGGAAAAACCTTACGTAATGCTACAGACATTAGAAGTATGCACATTTAAAAATACATACATCGTGTGGCTCCTTAGACAAACAAGACTTCATAAGAAAAAAATTTGGGATGTTTGTGCAGAATCAGGTGTCTGAAAATTTTGAGCACATACTGTTTATGAAAACGGTGAAGTAATCAGCTTCATAAAGCCAGACCAAAAAAAGAAGTGATGCAGAACAGAAAGCTGTGTTCTTGGCAGGGATCACTGTGAGGAAAGGCATTTACAATCCAGATTTGTCACAAGTGTCTATGTGCAGCAAAATTGCAGTTCATGAAAAAACATCTCTGAATTGGTGAGTGAACAAGATGAAGTTATTACAGGACCAGTGGATATCCAGTGAATTTGAATCACAAGATCACAGAATAGTTGGTGTTGGAAGGGACCTGTACTGATCACCTAGTCTAGTCTCACTTCTAGAGTAGGATCACCTAAAGTAGATCACACAGGAACACATACAGACAAGTTTTTAATGTATCCAGAGAAGAAGACTGCAATCTCTTTGGGCAGCTTGTTACAGTGTTCTGTCAGCTTGTTACAGTGTTCTTTCACAGTAGAAAAAATACTTATTTATGTTTTATAGATTCATACAACGGTTCAGGTTGGAAGGAACCTTAAAGATCACTTAGTTCCAACCCCCTGCTATGAGCAGGGACATCCCCCACTAGACCAGGTTGCTCAAGGTCCTATCCAGTCTGGCCTTGAACACTTCCAGGGCAACCCTGGGCAACCTGTTCAGGTGTCTCACTACCCTCATTATGAAGAATTTCCTGTTTTCCAGTTTGCAACCATTGCCCCCTGTCCTGTGACTGGACACCACTGAGAAGAGTTTGGACTTTCTTGAGTGTAAGGCAGCAGGAGTTTCATTTCTAGCTCAGTGCTGAGGCTTGTCCTTGCAACGTTCTCTTTGTCCAAGGCAATAATCAGAAGCCTTGCCTATTGCTTCAGTCTCT
Organism: Upupa epops; assembly: GCA_013397515.1. Classification (NCBI taxonomy): domain Eukaryota; kingdom Metazoa; phylum Chordata; class Aves; order Bucerotiformes; family Upupidae; genus Upupa; species Upupa epops. The sequence continues at coordinate 180,402 of VZRI01012900.1, forward strand.
GCTGGCTACCTGTGGAGCAGGTAGAGTCCTCTATTGTATGCCTGTGGTGTAGTAGGTTTCCAGGCTTGGTGATCACCTGGCAGAAGGAAAAGGAGTTAAAGAATCACAGTGAATTCCAGTTGTTTATGGTGGTGTCATCAAAGGGCTTCTGGGACAGGCTGGAGCATCTGGGAGCTTAGCTGATGGCTTGTAACAGTACTAGGCTTTTGTGGGCTGTCTTGAAAGAGAATACGTTGTGCTGCTGTCTCTCTCACACAGCTAGAAGACCTATTTGTGCAACTCCCATGGCTGAGTGGGCTCCACATGAGTGGAGCCTTAAGTGTCCACAGCTTTTCTCAGAGCTGCTGCAAAGAGACTGGTAAACATGGTCTTGAAGCAAAGCCAGCTGCCTTGATGTTACTCGCTTGGTACAGTGCTTTTCTAAAGGCTCAGTTTATTCAGCATCTGACTGCTTGAGCTCTACCATGAATTCTGAAAATGAGACCTTGACATGCTCCAAACTAAGTGAACAACTGAAATAAAGTCCATCTTTTCTGGCTGTGCTAGGAGACCATTGTTTTTCCCCAACAGTAGAGCAGATATAGGGCTGGGACTGTCTAATGCTACACGTAGAGCTGACTGTATTTGGTTTGTTCTTCCCCTCATTTCTCTATTCCAATTCCATGCAAGGTCAGTGTGCCTTTTTCCGTGTTGCATTGAGCAATGAATTATTTCACTTCCCATTGCAGATGTCAGCAGAGATGCATGTAATTATAAGCAAATACAGCAAGGGTGGGAACTATCTATCTGCATTATTTCAGCCTTTCCCTGGTTTAAATCCCTGCTGGCCTGTTGATCCTCTAAAATGGTGAAGCAGCCTATGAATTTGTCAGATCAAGGGTTACTTCTTGCAGATGCTTCGACTTTTTCCAGTAATGTCCTGTTTCTCTTTCAGAAATAGAAAGTGTCAAGCTAGCCAAGCAGAAGCAAAAAGCTGAAGCCAAGCGGAAAGCAACACCTGTCGTGGGAGACATGCAGCCATTGATGGAAGCCCTTCCTGAGCTCGCTGACCTGACTACAGGTGGCAGGGGTAGGAAGCCACCCAGAAGGTATATCACATTTGGGAGTGGGCTGTTTATTTCCCTAATTCCTGCAGGATGAAGTACCCTGCAGCTCAGCTTGTAGCATTGCAGACAATGCAAGCTTGGCGCCACTGGGTGGGAGAACAGGGCCTTATTTTCAGCTCTGTTTCACCCCTTTCTGTGCTTTACATGCCACAAGAAAAAGCTCAAACCTGTCTTCTGAATCCACAGCTAAGTGGGGAAGTGGTGTTCTGAGGTTGGAGGTTGCAGTGAGAAAGGCTGGGAGCAACCAGCTGCCCTGGAGTGACATGCAAGCATCCAGAGTGTAACACTGCCGAGATTATCTGAGAATCTGAACTTGAGAGGTTTGAGCCTGCTTTTCTGTCCTTCCAGACCTGCAGGCTTTGTTCTGAGGCAGTTCAAGCCCCTTGAGCTGACCTTTACACTCTGGCCGGACTCTGTCTGTCCCTTTGGCTTTCAGCATGACTTTGGACAAGAACAGAAAGGTCATGTTTCTATTCACCTTACTGGGTACTGTACTTGCAAGAGAAGGGTGATTTCTGATCCTTGGACACCCACATATCTGTTAGCTCAACCAGCAGTATGTTGATGTCTGGTTGCCCTTGCATTTTCTCCTTTTTGATACAGTACTCTGCCTGACATCCAGTCAATGTGGTAGCTGCTTTTGCATCTCTCAATGCAGAAGGAAAGTGTTGTGTGTGCTGCACAAACATTTGTCCCTCCTCTCCAGTTGCGCATGCGGGGTTGGGGTTAGAAACCTGTTTTGTCCATAATAAGAAAGCACTTGGCCTAAAGAACAGCTGAGAAGAAGGCTGTCTGGCAAAGCACCCTCTTCTTTGCTTGTATATCAAGACTGGATATACCATGAACCCTCTAGTGTCTTGCTGGATGCCTCAGAAACAAACTTTGACCCAGGTGGAACACTCTTACCTACAGGGCATGGTCGAGTTGGCAGTTCCCTGTGCTTTTGGAAAGCCACTTCTCAAGACAAACAGAAGCTATGAACTTTGCATCCAAGCATGGGAAAATATTTCCTTCAATAACTTGGCTTATTATTCTTTGAATAGCTTTTTTTTTTCTTTATGCAGCCATTCAGTCACCCTGCCCTCTCTTTCATCAGGAACAAACAGGAAAGTACATGTGTAGTTTCATATGTCTCAAAGCACCAAGGGCTGGTACAGGGACAGGGCTTAGCCTGAGCCTGAATAGGTGGCTTCACCCTCTTTCTCTGATGTGTGCCACAACTCCATGTGGCATCTCGACTCCAGACTGTGTTCAAGAGTAATTCCCCCTCATCGTTTTCTCCCAGCTGCCTTTGCTGGCTGAGCTCCTGTCAGGAAAGTGGCTTGCAGAAAGTACCTATGGGGAAGAAGAACAGGGAGGTTGTATCTGTTAGGGTGTCTGCATTATTGAGTATAAATACATATTGTTGCTGCAGCCTGCAGTTCTGGACCAGTGCAAAAAGTAAGAGTAGAGCCCAGAAAGGCTCGGAGACAGCTGACAAGGATGACAGTAGAGGATCTGGCTTCTTTGCAAGAGTGAAGTGAGAAATCTTCATTATGGACAGGAGATAGAGGCAAGGATTCTTGGGAATGTCTGTAAAATCAAATGTGATGTAGTTTGTCTTGTTTTCCAGTAGGAGAAGTAAATGACATCAAACATAGCTAGTGAGTTGCAAGTTCAGTACAAGCAGCATGTTTACTGCTCTGCACAGCTTCTTGCTACATGACATCATGGCTGAGGGAAACCTGTGGGTTTGTGTGAGACCTAACAGTGAAGAATGCTCCTTGGAGGGTTACTGACTGCATGTATATAAACTAGTCCTAGTACAAAATCTCTGAGCCATGAATACTGGAAACATTGTGGCTGTATGCTTGCTTTGGTCTTTAGCCCTCTCTAGTCATCTGCTGCAGGTTGCTTCAAGGCAGAGTGCTGGCCACAATGGTCCTTCCAGCTACTGCAGTTGCTCTGCTCTTCTTGGCATGGGGTGTGTGGCACTCATGGAAGCATTCAGTGATCTTGCATGCATCTCTACCCTAACATCCTCAAAGCAGCACTGTCAGTTCCCTCTCTCCAAACCACACCTCCTCTGGGATTGTGGCTGCCCTTCTCTCCTTTCGGAGGACTGAGCTCATCCCATGGCTGTTTTAATTTGTTCATTTAGTTGTAAACAGAGTCTGATGTCTAGGAAGCCCAGTAGAGCTGTGGCACTGTAGGGCAGAGAACCCCAGCCCTGGCTAAGGATTTCAGGATTGATCATCATTCTTTACAGACAGCACTGCGGAGGTGGGAGCTTGGCATTGACAGTTGTCACCCAGATTGCCCAGGACATATCAACTAAAAAGAAGTTCCCCTTGGTCCTGGTGTGGAGGAGCTACAGTGCTCTCAATGTCATGAGGATGCATATGTGTAAGTGTTTGAGATAATGAGGAAGGTGTTTGTAGGATTTGAATCATTACATAAATGAAGGCTAATACTCTGGTGAGTTGCCAGCATTATTAATAAAATATTAGATTCTCCAGGAATTTGATTCCCCACTGGCTAAGACAGCATTACAATGAGGCTTTTATTCTGTTTATCATGAGTGAAGGTAATGAAGTGTAATGAAACAGGGCTACTAACATGGTCCAAGTGAGCAAACGGTGTGTGGGTGGCTTGGTGGGCAAAATACAAGCAGCAGCCTTTGAAACCTGCCAGACCAGTGGGGCAGAGTTGTTGCGTGGAACTGAAAAGCCTTCAGAAGCACCACACTCTTTACATTAGTGGGATCTCTGAAGGCAAAAATTGGCTTGCACGGCCCGAAGCAGCCCTGTGCCCTCATGGTGCGCTACACAAGGTGCAGTCCTGAGAAGCTCAGCTTCTGGGGCACACTGTTCCATGTAGCCTGCTACGTGCTCTAGAAGGTCTTCCTTTTAAGCACTGTCACGCTTTGTAGAGCTACTCAACTTTGAAGGTAGTTCTGTGGTGACTTGACACAGCACTTTGAACTGCTCACACCTCTGTAACTTTCTGATCTTGTTTATTGTTGTTGCTTGTGTGTTCCTAGGCCTGTTGTGTAACTGTTACAGTGGTGGGGTGGCTTCATGAGGGACTGTAGGGTACAGAAGCGGTGTGCATAGGTTGATCTGCCAAGATGCTGTTTTTTGCTACACAGGCTCTGTGCTATGGAGGCTGACTGACACACATCCACTCTGTTTGGGTTTGTCTGAATTGGCACTGGGTATGCTAGGCAGGGCTGGAGGAAATCAGATATGATCGGAGCAGTGGTGAGAGCATCTTAGGTCCACCAGGATCCCCCTTGAGGAAAACCAAAATAGGCCAATATGTGGAGGGATGGGGAAAAGGAACAGAAGCTGATCAAGCAGAGATGAGTAAATGAATGAATGTCGTGCCTGTGGGCAGCAGGTCAGAGTGGGGAATAGTAAAAGGGGGTTAATGTAACACTGCTACAAGAGACCAGATGCTGCTATATTTAACATAAAGTGAGGAGTGGTTGTTTTTCATTTCCTGAGAAAGCTGAAGGCCTCTGATTCAGATCAGGTAGGGGAAGCCCTGGCCCCCAGCACCCACCAGTAAGAGGAGACTTCCTTGAGCGCTGGCCCAACAAAGGAGTGTGAGGCAAACTCTTTTCCTGCCTCGGGCTGTGGCTGGGGCTCAGCCCCAAGTCAAATGAGAGAGGAGCTACTTGTTGCTGCTCTACAAAGGCAGACTGCCTTCTCCACCTCCTTCTCCTCTTTATGTCTTTATCTGTGTAATCTTGAAGACTTTAAGTTTCTTCTCCTTTCCTTAATGCCTGGATGTATGAGCAACTCTCCTTTGTGCATTTCTGGTCCCATAAAGCACTTACTGCATGTATCTTGCCTGTGTTTAGTGCTTGGCCTTGTGGTAAATCTCTGCTTCTACTTGGCATCAGGTCCCTTGTGCTTCCAGCATCGTGTGCATGGGGTTGCACATCTGGTGTCTTTTGAACAGGAGTAGGAAATGGATGCAGGGAGTGCAAATCTATGTTTGTTGCTGTGTCTCAGCTGCGCACAGGGCACTATCCTGCTTTCCGATGAGTTCATCTTGTAGCTTCATTGGCTTCTTAGAACTCGTGTGTGGCAAAAGCTGAAGCTCTGTTGAGCTTTCATTCTGGCTAATCTGCAGCTGATTCAAGCTGGTGCTGTGCCTGTGGCAAGGGTATATGTTTGCATGGAGAAAGGAATATTGCTGCTCTATCTTAAAATATAAATGACACCTTATACTCAGTGGTTCTGCTGTGGGATCTGAATCAGGGCTGCCATGTCCTTGTAGCTGAGTAACTGTGGCACTGACTGTAACTGATGTCTCTCTAGTGTTATCAAGGAACATGAGATGTGCAGATGTGACACCTACATAGTGGTGAGAAGTTCAGTGGGATCATTTCTCTAAGCAACAGTATCAGGTTGACCTGGAGGTTAGTGATAAATGGAAGACTATCTGGGCATGAGCAGCTAATGACCAGTTCTAGAACTTAGTGATTCAATGCTTCTCTAGTGCATTTACCACTTACCTGTTTGGTCCCTAAGCTGTGACTCCTGTCAGTCTGTGTGAGATAAATATGCATCTCCAAGACTGTCTGGCTATGAAAATCATTGCCTTTCAGGACAGTTTTGATAGGGAGAATTACCTATGCTTTCTGGGAAAGCGGAGGCAAATCCCTGGACTCTTTCCATATCCACAGCAATTGCTAAATTACTCCTCTGTCATGCTCACTCATTTTGTTTCTTCTCTTCACAGCCATGTGAAAGCAAAGGCAGAACCAACAGACTTCTGCCTGATGAAGCAAGCCCAGAAAAGCCAGCTCTTGTAAGTACCCAGTTATCAAGGGTGTCCAGTCCCCACTGAGCATTACACAATGGTTGAGAATGACAGAAACATCTAGGGGTCACCTGGTTCAAGCTCCCTGCTCAAGCATGGTCATCTAGAACTGGCTGCCTAGGGCCTATATCTGCATGGCTGTTTAATTTCTCCAAGAATGGCAGTCACACAACCTCCGTAAATAGTTCCACAGTTGCAGTCTTGCATACCTGAATGCCCTAGAAGGGGTGGGCAGCTTTGATTTTCACCTTTACACGTGCAGGATATTTGTAGATGTCTGTCTTTCTTAGCCGTTATCAGACTTGGTCAATTCAAAATTGATGCAGGCTGCTTCAGCTGCTGTCCCTGAAATCTAAGTGAAGAGACAACAAGGGGCTGTTCTTGCTTCTTTAGGAGTTCACTTTCCCTGTCTCATTGAAAAGAAAGTGATGGCTTGAGCCCGCTTTGTATGATTTGTGGTATTTCAGGACAAACCCACCCCAGCCGTCATCTTATTCCTCCTGGTCCCCATTGTCATTTTTGGCTGTACCACATGAGTATGTCTGTAGTGTGTCCCTCTGTGTGGCATGGATGATGTGGTTAGCAACCAGGTGGTGTCCCTTGTCTCAGCTTGCTGAGTTAGGACTGCAACATCCAACAGTGGCAGAGTCTCTTGTAACACCCGACCCACATAGCCCTAGCTGATACTCTTCAGGAAAGCCTCCCTTGGTTGGTTGTGTAGGTTAGATGCTCCCAGGACTCTGCATAGCACCAGGAGCCACAGCTGCTCTGTTAGAATGCTCTGGGTTGTTAACTGACACATCATGCATCTCTTATAAGGACAGCTGACCTTTGGCACCTACCAAACCTTTTCTTGTAAAACAAAGTGCTAAATGCTTTTGCATAATTCCCAGACTTGGTCTGACAAGTCATTATTCCTCTGTATAATCTATTGTATATTTTATACTGCCACCGGGCATCAAGAACTTCATTTCCCTGCAACACAGCTCTCCTGGGGGTAGGCACTGGGATCTGGCAGGATTTGCTTTCTGTGATCGTGCTTCTAAGATTTCTATCAGTTCTGAACCACTCCACTCTAATTGAGGCTGAGGACAAGAGTCAGCCTGCTCATCTCAGCGCTACTCTCCTATACTCTTCTCTGTCTGAAACTGGCCAGTGTTGATGCTGGGATGCCTATTGATTCTGGTTCAGCTCTGCCTTTCTGGATGAACCCCAACTTGGGTCATTGCAGGAGCCAATCTAAATCCACCAAATTGTTCTGTATCACCAAGCCATTGCCCGCTTCTTTGAGTAGTGTCTTACCACAGTGGTCTGGGAAGTCTCTGCTTCTTGGGAGCAAAAAAGTTTGGAAGAGGTCTTGACATTTGTGATGCTTGTTAGGACTGCAGGTTCTCTAAGCCGCATCTTGCTGCCCTAACTGTTAGCACACAAACTTGGAGTTTGGCAACTCTCTCTCTTTGTCTGGCAGGGGGGAGCCAGGTACTGAAGGGAAGTGCTGTATAGGGAAGTAACTAGCTGCATGCTACAAGCTGAAGAACTCTCCTGCTGATCCACACCAACTTCTGAGAGTGTGGACATGTGTATCGGACTGGGCTGTGGAGAGCCTGTCTGTCTGAGGAAGATGAGGAGGTTGTGGTGGGTTTAACTTACATGAAAACTCACTGGATTTTTTTTTACAGTCCTGCTTTGTTTTTGTTTCTCCCAACTTGATTGTTTAAGACCATTTCCACAGCAACCAAATCGGACCAAGCGTGCAGAGGTAATTCTGTCATGCTCCTCCCACAGTGTCTAGTGCAGCACATAGGATTACCAAGCTTCTACAATGAGCAAAAAAGTAGAGAAGCTCTCAAAAGCAGATGCTCTTTGTGCTGCTCTGAAGCAGTTTTCATTCTTAGTTGTTTACCAGATACCCACAGACTCTTGTCCCTGATTTGTTAGGGAGGAGCTCTAAAAACAAACATTTGCAAGTGATGCTGGACACTAATGTGATTGTTTCTGTGTCTATGGCATGAGAACCAAGTCCCTGGCTCCTGTGAAACTGGCAGCAATTTAAGCTTTGCCCTTGGGTGAATTAGGTTCATTTCTTGCACTTTTTTTCTGGGGTTTATACCAGGATCATTATGACATCATTCTTCTTTATCTGTTCTGTTATCTACTCAATCCCTTTTGCATGGAGCACTTAGTATTTGTATGTTCTTTTTTCTCAGAGTGGAGGAAGTGGCTCGCTTTCATGAGGTCATCACTGATGCTAAGTACAGAGCCAACCCTCTCATGGCCATCAGTGAGCATCTCTCCAAGAGGCTGAGGCAAGAGGAGGAAGGTAAACCCCTCTAGGGTGTCAGCCAGAACCAGATGTCCACACTGGCGCTGCTGCGAGGGCTCCAGGCTGCAAAGGAGCACATCACTAACACGACCTCTCAGCCACTTCAGTCTCTGGAAGCAGTTCAACAATCATTAAATCCAACAGTCCTGTTTTCTGTCTGCAGGAATAATGCAGTTCTTTTCTGACAATGGCAGCTACTCCTTGTCCAGCAGCCTGCAGAGAGCAGGGTGTTCTGTGAGATCTCTGTGCAGACATTAAGCTCCTTACAAAATGTCGACACCTTTTCTTGTGAGTAGAAGAAATTGTGCCAGTGGCAGCGTATCTGCTTTGTGTCATTTTTCTCCCCTTTCTCACAGCTCTGTAAAGAGATTCCTCACTGCTCTGTTGAGATAGTTTGGCACTCCAGGCCTTGGAGCCCAGAGGCTGTTAACGTCAGCGTAAGGACTGCTGCTGCTGCTCAGAGACATTCTTTTATGTGAGAAATTTAGCTTTGAAATAAACACGTTTTCACACAGGACTGAGTTTGTCTCATTCTTGTTTTGGTAAAATACTAATTGAAATATGGCCATATTCCCATTGCTGGAAAAAGTGACTTAAAAGAATGGGGGTTATTTTGTGCTTACAGAGAAACACTAGACTCTTGCTCCAGCATGCAGCAGAAGCAATGTGATCATTGCAGATGACATGTAACTCATAGACTTGCCTTCTTCTTACCCTGGAAGCCTGTGCTTTCCATGGTTGATGCTGATCCCTTTTGGCCTACAACATGTTCCCTGCTTGGCCTGCACTGTAGAAAACCTCCCAAAACATGTCCTGGCTGCAGGCTGTAAACTTCAGCTGGTCATTTACGTGTCTAGGTTTGGAAACAGCTGCAGCACAGAGTAGCAGGCCTTTCCTTCTATCAAACACTGGTAGAAATAAAACTTCAGTAAATTTTTATGGGGACAGCCAAAGGGGTAGCTGTTCCCTATCTGAGATGGTTTTACTCTCCAAAGTGTTGCATTTGCAGGCGTGGCAACCTGGTTCAAGAACGGCACGGTGACCACCCCCAGGCCACTCGGTCCATCTAGACAGAGGGTGGGTTACTCCATTTCCATTCAGTGAGGCATCTTCCGGCCGCCAAGCCCTAACTACACCGAAGTGTCAAACCAGTGCTGCTTTTGTGAATTGTACAAAAATTTTTCTGATACTGCTTAACCTTGGAAAAGCAAAAGATTGCCCATGCCAGGTCAACCTTGAGAAACATCGGAAACCTTTTAAGAAAGATGTTCACTCTAGTACCCGGATGGAATAGGGAAGCTGCAGCAAACTTCTACCCAAGTTATTGTCTAAAACCAGCTGCAAATGGGGGTGGGAGTCACATTGATCCTACCTGTCCCTTGTGTCACTAGACTGGCTTGTGCACTAAAGGCACTTTCTGCTCTTGCTGCTCATGGCTCCCAGCAGCTTAAGATGTGACTAAGATTTGGACCAAGCTATGCTTTTTGGGGTACTTTTCTCTGTAAACCTGCCTCCTGACAAAGAAGCCATCCCTGTGCTCAGAGGAAAAAATGAGATGAAAAAGGTGAAGACATCCAAGTACAAAGGAGGATGAAGGTTGCTCTTTTCTAGAGAAAAGGCAGTTAGATGGAGAAATGTATCTGGAGGGCAGGAAGAACTGAAGGCAGCTTGCATGGCATCTTGGAGGGCTTGAGTTGCTTGTGTTCAGTACTTTGCAGGAGCTTTCCAGCTTCATCTTGTGTTTTAGATAACACACGATGCATGAAGAGGGCCATGGCCAACTTGTTCGGATGGATCATGCAATAAAGATCACAGATTTTATTGGGTTGGAAGGGATCTCTAGACCAACCGCTTCTACAACAAGCAGGAAGTTCTCAAACTAGAACAGATTACTCAGAGCCACATCAACTTGTGCCCTCACTGTTCCCTTGATAGCAATGATGTGTGGCTCTATTCATTGATGCAATAACTGTAGAGAAGCCACAAGCAAGTTCATAAATTACCATCCTGGGTTGTGTGTTACGGGTGGGATCTTATCTCTCACCCTCGAGGCACATGTGGTGCATCATGACTGTGCTCTGCAAAGATTCAGCAGGAGCGGTGATTTCATTTGACAGGCACCAGTTTCCTGGGTGCCATTTATTTTGCACAGAACTAGACCATTCTTCAAAATCTCTGCATAGTTCGTTGGATTGTCCCATGCACCTCTGTTACAGACCAGTTTCTTCTTAGGGTGAAAACAAATCCAGAAGATTATCAATTTCTCTCTTCCCAGGGTACTTAGTTTTTATTTTCATGGGTGCTTCCAAGTGACTTAGATTTGGAATGGTGCTTTGGTGGTCTGAATTGCTCTGTTACAGAAAATCTGCAGCTGGCTAAAGAGCTACTTATTATAGATAGGTACTTTTGGAGATGCTGCTGTGGGTCATGTCACAAGAGACAGCCACCTTCTATATCTAAAAGAGTAAAGTCTGGCAGGACTGTGTCCTTTTCTCATCCTGTGCAATTTTTTTCTAAAAGATGCTGCACTTTGGGTCTGGAGTGGAAAAGGTGTTCAGAACTAGCTCTGATCACTTGGGAGGCCCTGAATATATCACCAGGATGGAGGACTTTGTTTAGCATTCCAGGGTGTCATCAAGGAAAGGGCTGTCCTGATGTTGCAAACTACATGTGGAGTTCCTAGTGCCTTTAGGTTGCTGGCTGCAGCAGTTATGGCCAGAGCTGACTAATAGAAGTCTGGACACCAACATCACTGCCATTCAGACCTTCTGCTCAGCCCCACCTGCTTGCTGTGTCACATCCTTTTCCCTCAAAGCTCTGGGAGCCAATAGATCTCAAGTGACTCTCCGGGTGGAAGTTTTGAGCCAAGTGAGCCCAATCAGTACTGCCTGGTAGCTGTCCTCATGCTAAATGGTCCTTCACCTTCATGAACAGCATCACCATACAGGACATTCTCAGTTTCTTTACTCTTGGATGGGCCAGTGCTGTTGCATGACTGTTGGTCTAGCTCTGAGCCTGTTGTTTGAAAAAGTTGGTGTCCTGTGTATTTAGCAGCAGTTAAACTCGGGACTGTTGGGAGCCAGTTCACAGCCTGCTGCTGCAGGCATCTTCTGGCCCCACCATCCTAGCAGCTCAGCAAAGGACTGAAAATTTGCCAGGAAACAGGCGTCCAAGACACAGAGTCGCCTTCGCAGTTGGCATGTTTTCAGGACGATAGAAGCCTTCATGCCAATTTTAATTTTTTTTTTAGATAGCAGGGTGGGAAAATCAGCTTCCACGCTGTAAAGAGTAGCTGTGCTGAAGGGGAGGGTGGGGGCCCAACCCAGCAGCTCTAGGCTTAGTAGGGAGTAAACCACAAATGTGCTGTAGTCTCAGACTGGAAAAATTTGGGGCTACTTTACACTGCTGTTTTCTTTCTTACTGTTGCTTTTGCCTTTAAAGGCTGCTAACAGAGCTGTATCTGAAAGGAGAAGCCCGGGTATCCTGTCCATCTGGTGATACCAGAGGATATTTTCTGCTACAGACAGAGTACCCAAAGAAGTGGGTGGAAAGGGATTCTTCTTTCCCAGCAGCTAGTTTGTGGGTTGTAAATGGATATTACTTTGTAGCAACTCTCACTACTCCTACGTTTCTCTCTAGTACCTCTGATGGCCCCTTATGCTTCGTTTCTGCTGGAGTAGGGGGGTAGGGGTTGCATCAGGCCAGTGGCATGTCTCAGGAAACACATGGTGAGTCACAAAGACCTGGTGCCAAAACATCTAACCCTAGGAAGTTCCTAGTGGGAGTACGTAGGCTCCCTCCATCTTCCTTTGCTTTCTGTCTGCCTTGGAAGGTTTTCATTGCAGATCTTGTGCTAGTAGTACCCCCAATCCCTTTGCATGTGGAAAACACGCCTTCTGCCATGGCTTAGTTTCTTTGCAGCTATGTGCATGACATTTTTTTTCTCCTAGAGCTAAAGTGTGTGATGGCTTTTGCCAGCATAAGCCCTGTCAGCTTCAACACCAAGGCACACGCAGGTACCAGCGGGATGGGGTACCAACAGAGTGGACCTGGTGGCTGTCAGGGAAAGCTTGTAGTGGCTGGGGTATGCCAGGTTCTCCTTGGCTCAGCGGAACTCCCAGGTTTCTGAAGAGTTTTGCTCTCAGGGAATTTTGAACCTGAGAGGTTTGCTCCTAGGTTTTCTGCCAAACTGGGTGCCCAGCTGACAGACTCTTGCTGTGCCAGTAAGTTGCCTAGCAGCCTGTGACTGGGAGCCCATCCCTAGAAGTGCATCCCTTCTTGCCCCCTGGGTGGACTGAAGCCTTCCTGGTAAATACAGTCTGTGGCAAATGTAAAAAACTGACTGGTCCATGCTGGTTTACTCTAACTGGCTTTGTCAGTAAATGGGGCACTGTGCTGGTATAGAGAAATTAGGGGCAGTATCATCATTGCCAAGTATAGGCAGGAAGCATTTGTAGGTACTGGTAGTGCATTTCTTGGATGGCAGGAAGATTGCTATCACCACTGCCCCCATACCAACAGCGGTTTGTGGAGGAGGAGTATGGAAGTATGACAGATAAATTAGCCGCCTTCTGCACCTTGCTGAGCCAGTGAAGTGATCCTGGGACTCTTGCATGGGATTGCTGCTGACATGGGTAGTCTGTACTTGGATCCCAAAACACTGACTGTTACCCTGCTTTTCATCTATGCTGTGATCCATCCCTGTCATGGGAGTGGCCCTCCTTCTTGGTTTCGTTGAGGAGAAACAACTGGCTGTGTGACTCAGTCTGGCCATGGCTGTCCTTGTTACAGGCCAGGCCCCTGTCACCTCCCTGTGACCTGGAGTGCCTGTCTGGCTCCACTGTGTACGTGTTAGTTTCCTGGTAAGTACAGTGACTTGTGGAAAGGAAGATCCTGGGGCATGAGGAAGCCAGATTTTTTTCTTTGAATTGCAAGTAGCTCTGAATTTCCTTCCTCCATCCCTGCCCCAGCATGCTGTGCCTGGGGCAGCTTGCCAAGGAGGTGGCTCTGCAGCTTGGGGACTGCTCCAGACAACAGCTCCTTGCAGCTATGATGACAGTCCTCAGCAGTCCCACTGCAGGGAGCAATGGCTGTCCCAGCATTTGGGTAGCTCCAGAGGGTTCAAGCTATGGTGATTTCTGCTCCTAGCCCAGAAGGGACAAACAGGACAAAATGTGGCTGGCAGAGCAGACAGCACTTGTCACCTTCTGCCCTTTTCTCTTGCACCCTCCAAATCAGCAAGCTCTTTCCCTGCATGGGGTGGATTTTTTCCCCAGATGCCCCCTTCTCTGTCTGATTCTTAGATTTCCCACACTTTATGAAGCTGCTTGCACATTTGCATTTGTTTTTTACCTACAGTGGAGCTACCTCTGAAAACAACCCAAGATAGGTTCCCGCAGACATAGCTGAGCAGATGCAGAGGACCTGAGGAAGTAAGTCTGCATGCAAGTTTGAGCTGCTTGATGATTTTGGAGGCAGATGAGGTTGGCACCAGCAATTTTTATTTTCATCCACATGTTGCACAAGAGAGGGGCGAGGTAGATCACCTGATTGAACCTTTGGCTCTAAGTGCAAAGCCACATGCACTGTCCTGAGGCATGGATTTCACCATAGCCTGTTTGGGCAGCCTTTGGCTGTTGCTTTCAGTTTCCTAGGTGGCTGTCCTACCAGGACGTATGGTGACCTTGCTGTGTCTTGGCCTTTTCAAGCAGGAGCAGGATGGATAAGACCCCTTGAAGGATTCAGCTCTGCTCCTGCTCTTTGCTTCTTGACCTTTAACTAGTTACTAATCCCAGGAGGTCTGTCCCTCTTATCCCATGGTAGCTCAGTTTCTTTAAGAGCGTTTGGGCATTCTTTAAGCACTTAAGAGCATTGCCACATGCCATTTGGAAATCCATGTAAAGCTTGTTTAATTTGATCCCTCTCATCTCCATATGAGCTATTTCCTTGCCAGTGAAAATCATGCCCTGCCTTTGCTAACTCTTCCCAATGTGATAATTATCTGAGTTTCTCCTGATTCTGCTCTAAACCATGGCTTGCTTCAGCATGAGGTATAAAACCTGCCTTTGTGTTTTCATTTTAATGAGCAATTTAATCCTGTTCAGCCATTTTCTCTGTGAAAGGTGGCATTGCCCACAGGGAGCTGCCAACCTGCTGTCCAGGGTGGAAGCAGCACTGAGATGAGGTAGTGTCTGGGGACATGCCCTGCCACTCACAGCTTGGACATAGAGCAGAGCCAGATACCCAGCCCGCAAATCCCAATTCCTTGCTTTCTTTTAGCTGCTGTGATGTCTCTACTTCCTCATATATGTCAGCAAAGGGCAGGTAGGTGAATGGTGCTGGGCAGGCCTCTAGTAATGCTGTGTGTCAGTTGTGAGTATTGGGCTTCTCTCTCAGAGTGCGTGAGAAAGCAGAGCTTACATCCACACACACACAAAAAAGATACTGTGTTGAACTAGGTTTTGATTCTTAAGCACAAATTTATGTGACAAAGTTAGACTTGTGGTAAAAAAAACTAAATATTTGAGGGTGGTAAGGCATATATATTGGGGGAAAAGGCATACTTTGCTAAAGGAAGTGTTTCCAAACCAGGCAAAAACAAGTGGTTGCCTTCAGTCCCCTGGGGCCGCCTGTTTCCTGACACCCGAGCAGCTGGAGTTGCAGAGTGCAGCTCTGCGGTTTCTCTCCACACCAGTCCAGACAGCTCACTGGGTGCAGCAGCTCCAGCAACCCAAACCCGGACGGGCATTTAGAGCAGTATTGCTGGTGGAACTCTATCCACCGAACGTTTGTGGTGGCTTTTTTCCTTCATGAAGTCAATTGTTTCCTTATGAAGGAGCCGTTAAACAGTGCAAACAAAACACCGAGACTTGGCAGGAACATCATTAAGACTGAGACCTTTGCATCTGAATGCTCAGGAATTTTCCAGATCACTTGGTTTCAAGTAGAATGTATAAAATATAATCTGAGGGTTTTCCTCTGCTTTAACAATTGGTGCTTTCTGCCAATCAGGGTGCATTGGTGACCCCATTTAAACTCTATGATTTGCACATGGTCGGCTCCTGTTGCTGTACAGGCTCACCTGTATCTGCTCAGTATGGCTTACCATCCTTGTGCATGTGGGGAGCCACACCTGTCCCTGCTAGTACTGAAGAGGCTGCTGTGATGCCGTGGGGAGACAAGGGTGGGTGGGTGGCTGCAGTGGTAGGATCTGCACCTTGTCCTCACTGTTCACAAAGTGAGGGGTTATGTGGTTTAATCTAATGCAGGTTCAATTTGTGACTGAGTGAGCCGAAGCCCAGGAGACAGGGAGTAAGACACCAATGTAACTAGAGGGAACAACCATTGTGGGGTCTGTCGTGAGTCTCTGGTGGCGCTGAGGCTGCCATAGTGAGTTTGGTGCCCAGCATGGTGAGCTGGCAACTCGGCTGCATGAGCAGAGGGGATGCAGTTTGTTGTGGAGGATGCTGACAGCACAGAGAGTGCTGTCATTCACTTCATGCTCCTGGGACAGTTGCCTTGGCTTCAGTGGCACAAGCTGGAAAGGGAACAAGATAAACAAATATCCCAAACAGGAAGTTTCTGGAAAGAGGACAAATGTAAGAGCCTGGGCAACTGAAGGCGTATGATACCAGGATATCCTCACAAGGGAAAGAGATGGAGGAAGAGATAACCACCCCAGAATACACACCCCTTTGTCAGACAGCCTGGGAGGATGGATAGGCAGATGGCATAAAGAGCCATGAAAACAGACTGTTCTTGCAACAGAAATCGCAATCTGTGCTTAAATGTGTGGTTTGTCCAGCTTTAGCAAGTACCATTTGAGAAGTGAAGAGACAGAAGCCAACATTTGCAAAGAGGGAGGCAAGAAGGAGAGCAGATTACTTGGTGAATGCTGCTGCTCCCAGTCCTCCATTCACCTTAAGCTCTGCTGGCTTGGCAGGAGGAAGAGTCTGCTCAGAGCCCCATACAGTGCTGGGGATGAGGGGAAATTAATGTCTCTTGCAGCTCATGAGGGTTGCAAGCCTGGACGTTCTTGGATGGGTTTATGAGAGCATCAGCAGCACCATGGCCTAGAGATGTGGGTGGTGGCTCCTCACTGGAAGCAGTGCTGGTGCACCAGGCCAAGGAGACGAGGTGGTGTTTACAGCTATTTTGGAAATATTTAATCTGAGTGCGTTTGCTGCTGCCCTGGATATGTTTAATCACAGATCACCAATGAGCAGATTAATCTAAACATCTTTCACTTCACTCAGTAAAACAATCGCTGCCTGTGTGGGAACATTGCTGCCTGTCAGGGCAAGACATCTACTCTCACTCCACCTGCCTTTTGTTCTTTTGTGTAAAAGTAGAGCTTGTGCTGCTTTAGGGGGTCCCCTGAACCATAATGCCAGATGTTGGTGAACACAGAATGCTCTGCATTGCTTACTGTGCAGTGCTTCAGCCAAGCAGGAGGGAGACCTGGGGTGAGTCCCGGGTGCTGTTGTTGATGGCCAGCATACCAGAAGTGGCAAACCAGTTTAATCAATGCTTTCTCACACATTTTTCCATTCCCATGCAGACCGTATCTTGGGATTTTTGAGGCATATCTGTTGTTCTTATACCTAATATCTATTGCTGGATATTATATACAATGATTCCTTCTACATTCCATTGTTTACTCTTCTTTTTTATTTTTTTTTATCCACCTTGGCACAGCTCCACAGAAGGTCAGCTCAGTCCGTCACAGAGACAAGGCCCTGCAGCTGAGTGGGTTCTCACAGTGCATCACCCCATGATTGTCTGTGTTGCATTTCATCTGCCTCTGGTTTTGGGTCCCCTTCAAGTAGCCTTGGAAAATTTTCCACATTTTCTTGTGTTCAGCCTTGTCTTTGCTTCCTTGATGTATCAGCAACGAACTATACCATGTCACTGTGCTCTTCTTCTCCAGACCACTTGTGACTGTGTTGAAGAATGCAGTTTCCATCACACTTTCCTGTCGGGTTCCCCAATGAAAGCTATCTGTTGCTCATACCCTCCATTCCCTAACTTTGTGATTTACTCCTGCAAAGACCTTCCCCCTTATGCTGCTGCACCTTGGCATCCTAAGATCTGCTGCTGGGTAACCCTGTTGAATGCCTGTAGACATCCGAGCAACTGCTGATGAGTTAATCTCTCTTGTGGGTATGTATGGACTTCCAGTAGCTGTGAGCTGTGTCCCCTGGCTTCCCAAGGGTCACATTATTCCATACATCTGCTGTTTCTGCTTTTTTGGGTGGTTTGTGCAGATCAGACTTCCCTAGACCATGATTTAAAAACTGACCTTACTTTGGTTACTGAGTAGGTTTCACAGCTGGACACTTCTGAGACTCCCTCAAGGGAGTCCTGCACNTCTGTTGCAGGGTCAGGTCTTGGACCAGGACTTCCCTAGACCATGATGTAAAAACTGACCTTACTTTGGTTACTGAGTAGGTTTCACAGCTGGACACTTCTGAGACTCCCTCAAGGGAGTCCTGCACTTTGCCTTCTGGCCCTTGCCTATCCAGCATGACCCATGGGGGACACTTGGCCATGAGCGGCACTGCATAGCCCCATGCTCACAGGAGCTCAGCCTGAGGCTAAGAGTTTGGGCAGAGAGCAAGAGGGAGATGGAGCCAGCACTTCTTCCACCCTGGAGGCCCCAGAAGTGGTCCCTGCTGGTGAGGTAAGGAGGTGGGAGCATTGCTGCTTGCGTGAAGTTGCTTTGGTCCAACAATACCCTTCCCCCAACATCTGAGAACAGAGATCTGTGTCTTTGCAACCTGTCCCCAACCCAGTTCCTTGGGGCTGTCCTGCTGCCAGTGATCCCCTATGACAATAGCAGGCAGGGCATTCTGCTTGGGCTGGCAGCCAGCACATGTTATGGGTGTTCACAGGTGTGTACCAGTCTGACATCACCATCCTGCTTGCAGCAGCAGTGCAGGGCATTGTGTAAGCAAAGGTACATGTCTCAGTGTCATCCCAGGGCCTACATAAGCCACTGCAGGTGGAGCTGCCAAACTCTGTGGAATCATGTGCTGACCTCAGTCATTTATGTCACACAGACCATTCAGGAAGCAGTTCTGTCTATACAGCTGTAAAATCAGTCACATATAAGCCAGGCAGTAGGAGAACATCCATACATGCATTACAGAGTAGAAGCTGGGTCTTGGCAACCAGCACCAGTTGGCTAGTTGTACCCTAAACATTTTGATATGTCAACTGCATGGAGATACCAGCAAGTGAGCCTGGATAGCAGTGCGACCATGATGAATAATTGAGGCAGTGATGATTTTTATAAGAGTTAAATTACATGCTCTGTAGTGACCTCTGCTCTGAAATGCATGGCTAATGTCTCTGTGCTCTTGCCTAGCATGGGGTGAGGGTCAGCACTGTGCTGGGGAAGGATCTGGGAGTATGGCAGGCTCCACATGGACAAGTGGACAGGCAAACAGGTGTGTGCTTTGTCTGTAGGGTGCCCAGGGCCTTGGGGAGGAGAGGTGGACACAGTAGAGGTACAGAGAAGTGATTGATATACCTGGGGTCCTCCAATGGGATGCTGCATACCACAGTATTTTCCCCAGCCTGGTCTTCTTTCCGAGAAAGACTGCTAGCTGTAAGCTGCTAGATCTTGGTCAAGGCAACTGTCCTTCCCAAGAGTCCACCACCCTGATGAGGATGCTACTGTCCTTGCATCAGACAGCCAACTTAACACCCTCCACAAGGTCTGGGTTAAATGCACCTCTTTCTTTCTCTTTGCAGCATCACTTTGGCTGCAGCTTCCCAGACATGGTTCCTGTTCCACTAATGATCATATGACAACAGCAGGGGGAAACTACCAAGTTTGTATCTGCTGCTAGGGCTTTCTGGGGATGGAGTTTTCATTGCACTGGTGGCATGGAATGGAGGCCATGGACCTGGAGTGCACTCACCACATCTGTCACGTGAGCTCAAGGACTCTAAAAGCAGGTCTGGATGAACTGGCATTCTGGGCACAAGACAGTTGGAGTAGAATGGAAAGTCTGCATTGCAAGGGCTAAGGCACTGGAAACAGCTGGACTAGTATTCAGGGCTGCATTGAATACATGGTACTTCACCTTGGACTCTGCTCTCTAGGTCAGAGCTTGTGGGGGGAGTTCCCTGTAGAAGATGCCGGTGTGTGACATGGAGGGCACGTGCAGACTGAGCCATTAAAAAGTAGCAGATATTTTCAGCTGGTGGCCAGACATGACAGCAATGCAAGATGTGAAGACAAAATTCCCTGAAATCACAGGTGACATTTCTGGGAAGAGAAGTAATTTCTGAAACCCATGGCTTTTATCTCATGGTGTTTGAAACATGCTGAGCTTACTTTTGTAAGTGTACTTGTATATAGGTATATATTACTAATAATTCTGATTTCCTAGGGCTGTGATGAAAAGCCCATTGTCAAAAAAGATGTGTTTATTAGAGCAAGTTTTCAAAAACCAAAAATAATACCAAAACAGATTTGGATGAAAGTTAGGAAGAAACAGAGCAAATTATTTGGGAAAATGTGATGTTTCATAAGCACCAGCAGTGCAGCTGTGTTGCAGTGGTTCAGCAAGTCCAGCACTATTTGGTGAGGGAGGCCTTTTCATCCCACACAGACGGGAACCAAATTAGCCGGTGGTGGAGCCAGGCTGGCCATCAAGCAGGGTGAATAGCCTACAAACACAATGTGTCTCCCTCCCCCACTCTTGTCCCTGCACCATTTGTCCAGTGAGAGCCCACTGGGGACCCTGGCAGTGACTTTCTTCTTTCCAGTGCAGGGCTGGGACCAGCAGAGACACTCTCCTTGTCCTCTGGATTCTGGAGGGTCTGAATTGGATGTTTCTAGCTGCATTTCTGGCTGTGCTGGAGTCCTTGGGACTCCTGATGTCCTTGGGAGGAATATTTGTCCTCAGGGCCAGCACCTCCCCAGCCTCTTCATCATCATCATCATCAGTACCAGTCAAGATAATTAACTTATCCCTTATCCCTCTGCTCCTGCCCTATAGTGGTTTCCTCAACACCCTGATGCAACACAAATGCTTTGGCCCATAGTACAGAGGTGGGATTGAGGAATGCAGTTTACTTCTTGCTGGCTTCACTATTGATCCTAAGGAGGGGGAAAGAAAGAAGTAGCTAGTGTAAATTCCTTGAGCTGAAAATAAGGAAGGAAAATAAGTTAGGAAATGTGGACAGGCATTCCTGGTGACAAAGATTTTGCCAGCCAAAAGCTGCCTGCTTGTCAGTGCTGCTGCTCCTGAGCAGGGCAGATGCAGACTGCTTCTGTGAGGAAGTGTAAAAACAGACTTCTGTTTTCAGCACAGGTTTTTGTGACGATCCTCTTTACCCTCCTCGTGAGCATAGGTCTAGAGCCTTACCCTGCCAGGAACAAATGTAATGTGTGTGAAGCAGACACTTGGTGCTGCACTGGGAGCCTGCACTAGGCGTTGCAGGGAACATAATGCAATATGGTCATAATACAAATACCACCACTCAAATGCTCTAGAGAAATAGGCATGAAAGCTCAGTGAGATCTTAGCATGGGGTCTGAATAATAGAAGTGGTTGGTGCAGCAGTGTATATCTTAATTCTCTGGTTTCTACACAGGACTCTGTGATGTCTGCAATGACCTCACGATGGGACAGGACCAGCTTCCCATGAGGGAAGCCAGGTGGGAGATGCCAGAGTCACACCTGAGTGAAAGTTCCTCCCACCAGCACATTGTGGTTTTTTCTTCAAATAACCTCTTTAAATATCTTACTTTTAAATGTCCCTTCCTTTTGGATCTTAATTAAGTTTCTTTTTCTGGTGGCTAGCAAGCCCATGTGTCTATGGGCAGCCACAGGTAAATGGATGTCAGGAGTGGTTGTCCAGGAGGAGGCCTGTGGGTACTTCACAACACTTTGGCTTCACCAGCCGGGGGAGACTAGATGTGCCCCAGAACATTGAGTTGCAGGGCTCCAGCATGTAATGCTTAATGTGGCTTCTTAGATGGAAAAATACTACCCAAGAGCAAATAAGCTGGTGGCTTATTTAGTAACTTTTGTGGTAACCTCAAAGGGAAAGTAACCTGAGAAAGTAAGATTCCTGCTCAACCAGTTGATGGTCAGCTGTGGCCAGGAATGAGATTTTGGGACAAAATATGGTTTTCTGAATGAAGAAGAGAGGAGTGATACCAGGCTTGTGGCCTGAAAAACCACAAAAGCCAGGAGAAGACTGGACAAAAGCCTGGAGAAGTAAGGACTGTGTCCTTCTGTGACATTCTGTAACCTGCAGCGTGAGCAGCATGGGCTCAGTTGGGAAACCACAGATCTCAAGAGCAAAATACAAGCTATTTCTCAGGAACCTACTCCCCAGGAAGCTGGATGCTTTTTCCCTCAGCCAGCTGTCACAGACAGACCATGTAAGAGGCAAGATTTAATGTCAGTATTTAAAGGTTTTTTGTTCTGTGAGAGGTTGGAGCCATAATTTCTGTAACGATCTGTGAGATACACACCACAGAAGCACCACTGAACTTTGCTGTTGGAGTTTCAGTGATGCTTGTTCACTGTTTCCTGGGAAAGACTATTTGGCCTTGTAAGCTTGGCACAGTGGGGTGATCTGAGGTGATGTTATAGACACAGAAGCCCAGCCCTTGGACTGGCTTTGAGGCCAGTAACGAGTTCCCAGGGTTGAGGACGAAGGACATGGGAGCTGGTTCTTCTCTTTTGAACCAATGTTGACGTTTCTGTGTCTCTTGATGTGTTGAAAAACAGAAAGGCCCCATGACACCTGCCCGTTGAAATCTGGCTAAGCCCCGCCAGCCTTGTGCCCAGCCTTCTGGGGACCAGCGCGGTGCGGTGCATGTGTGAAGGCAACGACATGCTGCGGGCAGGCCAAGGTACGCTGCGCTAAACTGGGTTACAGCCGTGCCCCTCGCCCATCTCCCGTTCCTGCCGCGATCCCAGACCCCGCCTCCAGCCTCCCCAGGCCTCGCCCCTCTCTGCGCCGCAATGCCCCTCGCTCCCGCGCCGCCTCGCTCCCGCCCCGGCTCACTCGTCCAATCAGCGCTGCCTCCCCAAATTGTCCGCCCCGCCCCGCTCCCGTTGCCATCGCCGGTGCGAGAGGGCGGGCGCGTGTGCTGGGCCCTCCGCTCGCGCCCCCGCCCCGTCACGGGGCTCGCCAATGGGACCGAAGGTGCCGCCTGCGGTCCCGCCCCGCGCGAGGGGCTCGCGCCGCTG
>VZRI01012900.1:202886-258731 GCA_013397515.1 Upupa epops
TAGTGGCTGCGGCGTCGGGAGCGCCCCGCGGGACCTGTCCAGGTCCTGACGCGTCGGCAGGTGCCTGTGGTTGCAAGCCCGGGCTCCCGCACCTGTTGAGCGTAGTGGGTCTGGGGTCGGGGTCGGTACCGGCGGGCCCATGCTCAGTGCGTTGTGGGGCCGGTTGTGCCGGGCGGCGGGGCGGGGGCAGGTTCCCGGGTGGCCTTACCCGGCTAGGAGCCGCCGCCGCGGCACTGGCAGTGAAGCCATTTTGAAGGGGTGGCCGCGCGGCAGGAATTTTCGCCCCGGTCTCACCCTCCCTTAAACCCTTATTGGGGGAGCGCTGAATGGGACCGGCGTGACGGGGCGCGGGGCTCCCGGCGTGCCCACTGGCGGAGAATGCAAGTGCGGCTGCAGCGGCGGTCCGGCTTTCTCGTTTGCCCGGGGCCGCTGCGCCCCTGCCTAGCAGCCGGGTCTGGTGGCCCTCTGCGGCGGGGAAGGTGGGCGCGTCCTTGCGAGAACAGCTCGGGCGTGAAACGCGGGTTCGCTGGCAGAGCGGCTCGTTCCTGCGTGGTACTAACACGGTCGAAGCCTTTTATTTGGTGTTTTTCTTAGCGTACCGTCTGTTGCTTTTGGCTCCGTGGTTCCTCTGTTCCTCCGTGGTTCTGTTTGATTCACGGTGAAAAAACTCAACCGTGTGGTTGTGGTATCTGATTTATTGTGCAAAAAGTCTGATTTGCTTAAGAAAATATCTGCACACGATTTTAGAAATTGAGGTGCTCTGGGCTTCCCCCCCCTGCTTGGCCT
Organism: Upupa epops; assembly: GCA_013397515.1. Taxonomy (NCBI): domain Eukaryota; kingdom Metazoa; phylum Chordata; class Aves; order Bucerotiformes; family Upupidae; genus Upupa; species Upupa epops. The sequence continues at coordinate 203,673 of VZRI01012900.1, forward strand.
GTGGCCGAGGGACACAGAGGGATCTGCTCTAGCCCTGCTTTCTGCCCGTGTGTCACAAAGCTCAGAGTGTGGGAATGCTGGTGCTGTGCTGGAGAGGAGCCTCTGAAGCTGTTGGGACTCTAGGTTCAATCTAGTGAAATCACATTATAGGTGATACCAGCAGCAGCTACACCAGTCCCTAGAAACGTGCTGTGCCTGGGCATTCATTTAGTTGCTCAGACAGTGGGTGCCTCCAAGCAGCAGCAAACCGGAGTTGTCATTTCTGCATTGCACTGCATTGGATTTGAGCACTGAGGCTCCTGAATGGGGTACTATGGCTGCTTAAGGGCTTTAGTCACCTTTAGTAGCGTATTTATTCCTTAGAGAAGCTCTCCCAGTAGTAAATTAAAACTTTATGGGGTTTTGTGGTGTAAAAATGAGGAGACCCAGATCTTTTATTTTTTTCCTGCTGTGCACAAGTGGGGATGAGCTTGCCCCAGCTGTTGTACTGATATGGATGTGCCTCTTGCTCTGAGTTATCTATCACCACTCTTGGAGCGTCACACAAGGGAAGTCTTAGCATTGGTTTTATGCTGGAGAGTGGCAGTAGGCCAGCCTACAAAGCACTGAAGATGTTTAAAATAATTAGTGATGGAATACCCTTTTAAAATAATTGTTTGGGTTTATTTAGCACTTAATTGTAGTGATATCTACCTCTAAAAATAGACTGGCTGCCTGTGTAATGAATCTTGTAGTATAAACAGTCATGTTTTGAATAACTATTGTTACTTTAGGATGTCCAAGATAGATATTTTTGGGAGTTTTGCCAAATCCTCCTTTTTTCTTCCTGTAGCAGCAAATAATGTGGATCTTGGCCCTTACATCTCATAGTCCTGCAAAGGCCAGAGGAAAAGCTCAGTAACCCTCAACATTTCAGGGCTGGCACAGCATGACAGAAAGCTTCCCGCTACTCTTCTGGCAGCCCAAGGTCGAGCAGTCTTGTCTTTTCCATGAATTTCATGCTCTCTATGTTTCCATGTTCACAGAAGTGTGGCTAGCAGATGCTGTGGTAGGTGACCAACTTTGACTTTGTTGCAGAGTTCTGTTGACTGACATTTGTCTATGCTGGAAAGCTCCCAGTTTGCTGGCAATGAGGTGAGAGCAGCTCTGGCACAATCATGCTCTCATTGCTTGCACTGGTGTGCTTGCCCTGTGCTTTATATCACAGTGGCCTCTTGAGATACCTTCCCCCCAAGTTTGCTGAGGCACAGCTGCATGAACATGCAGCTCATGCTTTCAGTAATTAAGAAAAAGGATTACGCAAGGAATTTTGTCATGTTTTACCCTACAATTTATCAGAGCCTAAGAGATGAGCTGTAGCCCTGACTCCTTTTGCACACATGCTGTTTGAAGTTTCTCTTCCGTGAGGCAGTGCACTGACCCAGGCTTCTCTGTCATGGCTCATCTGTGAAAGCACTAGCTTCTCAGCTTAAAGCACAGTAGCCTGTCTTGTTCATTGGGAGGAGATTCTGCTTTACGAAAACGTGTTTTCTGAGAAGGTGCTGTAGAAGACATTGTCCTTGAGTGGCAGAGGGAGCTGGGGCTGTTTAGTCTGGAGAAAAAGAAGGTTGGGGGAGACCTTTTACAGCTACCTTGAAAGGAGGTTGTAGAGACGTGGGGGTCAGTTCCTTCTCCCAAGTCACTAGCAATAGGGCAAAAAGAAATTGTCTCAAGCTGTTCAGGGGAAGGTATAGATTTGACATGAGAAGAAATTTCTTCACTGAAGGTGGTCAGGTATTGGAACAGGCTGCTCAGGGAAGCTGTGGAGGCACCACCCCTGGAGATGTTCAAAAACCATGTAGGTGTGGCACTTGGACACATGTTTTAGTGGGTATGGTGGCATTGGGTTGATTATTGGACTTGATGATCTTGAAGATCTCTTCCAACCTCTGTGATTCTTAGTAGTTGAAGTGGGAGTTGTCTCACAGCTTTGCTTACACTGTGTTCAGAGACCTCAGGTCATTTTTGTGTTTTTCCCTGGCTTGTGTAGATTTATCTGCCCTGGCAAAAGTTTAGAGCCCTTCTATGGTCTGTGTGTGTTTTCAGAATGGAAACACTGTGCTGTAAGCCTTCTGTAGTAGGACTGTTCTTTTTTAGGAATATCTGCCTTCTGGAGTTCTTCTGTCTTGTTTTTTATAAGTAAATGGGACTTTTCCTTTTTAAAAGTCAACCATGACTTGAGGAAAACATTCTATGCTTGTTAGCTTAGGCGAGGCATCATTGCCGTTTGGGACTATAACCAGGCCAGGCTTTCCAGCAGGCTCATCTCTGTACTTGACATACCCCTTACTGGTGCCTTCAGCAGTTTTCAGTAAGCTGGTCAGAGATCCTGAGTGGGAATGAGGATTTTCTGTTAAATAGGGTGATGGCAAGCAGTAGGGTGTGAGAGTCACAAGATGGACCAGAAATAGAAAGCATCCTCTAAGCCACTTGGTATTGGTAGTTTTGGGGTGTCATCTATGGAAGTTTGGAGGATTACACTGGTGGGTTGGGAGCGTTTCCCTGGCTGCAGGGGCTTACTGAGTGTCTCAGTGCTTCTCCATGTCAGGACCATTACAGGCAGGGCTGAAATAGGCTGTGTCCAGGTGCTGGCACTGAGTATGGCTTGTTAGATTCGTGCAGTTTGCATTTGAAGTCAATTCGGTTGGTGCAGGACCATGAAACACAAGGTGAGGAGCTTTGCACGAATGTCTAAGGATGTGGTCTAATGAAGAGATGCAGAGCGTTTGCTGGTTCTGCAACTCCTGAAACCAGTAAGTGCTTGGCACCCTTGGATCTTAGGTCGTCCAGCTGTCCTACTATGGATTTCATTTTAGGTGCCAAAGATTAAAACTGTGGGTTTGGATTGTATTTCTCTGTAGAAGCTGTTATTTATGGACCTTTGTTTTATAGTTTTGCAGGAAATACCTTTTATAGTATAAATAATGTGTGACCAAAAAACCCAAGAAGCTTGGTAAATTGGTTATGTATGCAAATGAAATGACATTTTAAGGCAAGTTTCTTTCTTGTTTTTATACAGCATGGCCATTTTTTATTCTTTCCTACCATCTAACATGAGAACATATTTTTTTCAATCCTTTTAGTAAACAGTTTTTGTAGGAAAGCTATGAGAAATAACTTGTTTTTTGAATCCTATGAGAGGCTATCAGCAGGCTCTGGTTGCTGGCAGGAGCCAGCTGTGCGCATTGAGGGCTGTAGCTGACCAAAGCAACAGCACATCTGTGCATTTTAACAAAAAAACCCAGCAGTGAAATGGAAGAAACCTACATAACTGATACTACTCTGGGAGCCAAGCTTGTCTCAGGGTGATGCTCCAGCCAGCCATCTTCTCGAGGATATTCGATTGCAAAGGGAATTGGGATCTTTTTACGTCCTCTGCCTCCAGGTCAGCTGCAGTATTTGTCTGTTGCTGTGCAGAGAGGGTCTGTTGCCTCTAGAGAAGCTGCGCAGGCTGCTTTACCTTGAGCTTCCCATGCCAGTGGGGAGTGTGGAGCTGAGTCAGTGCTGGCTGCTGAGGGCTGTGACTCAGTGCTGTCCCTTCAGATATATATCCAGCCTGCTGCTAACAGAGCCATGGAATAACCTGATTACAGAAGTGTCCTCTGTGGGTATCTGTTGGTGCTTTGTTTTATTTGAGAAGAAATTTCTTCTCTGAATGTGTAGGGTTAGGTCTCTAAGTTTGTCTTTCATGGATGCTGTCCATACTTTTAAATCAGGATCGCCTCATGAACAAATACTGTCAGAAACTCCTGCCACCTCCCTGTTTCTGAACCTGATTTCCCATTGCATAAGCATCACGCTATCAGCAGCCTTGAATGAAATTGATCAACAAGTCCATCAAATTTAAAAAGATCAAGACATGACAGGTAAATGGCAAGAAGTTGTGTGAGGACAGGAATTCATGTGGAGCAAATTCACAGGTTAGTATTGTGTGGAAGAAAATTTGTTGGCTGGGTGGAGATATATTTTTAAGACACCAGAAGATCTTTGTGATAGGGAGACAACAGGAAATCTAGTTTCATAAGTAGTTCTGGTAGAAGCTCTTTCATTAAAATCTTTATTTTCCTTTGTGAAAGCGGTGAGGAATGATCTGACAATCACCATCATAGGTGATAGAAGAAAACAAAAGGTCTTGTGTATCATCCTTTACCCTGCCCCTTGGGGCTGAAGGGGCAGGGAAATGAGTAAAGATTTTAAATTTCACTGTAGAGGCTTTTGCAGTTGTCCAGGAAAATGTCATTTAGTAGGTGCCATGTAACCACTTTGGTTGGGATTTTTCCATGCAGAGCATTTTTGGCAGAGATACAAAAGGAAAGCATGTGCAGGGGTTGAAGACTATTGCCTTTTTCCTATTTATAACAGTACAAATTGAAGATAATATACTAATGTTGTTTCATTGATTAGAGTTTGAGTTTTTTTCTTTGTGATGTGTACTGGACAGGAATTTATTTATTTTGTAAATGTATTTTTTGTTGTCAAGAGATTCTAACAGACAGAGCTCTTGGACCTGCATCTTGTGAGTAAGATGCCAAGTATCCTGAGTTTTCTCACTTGGAGAAAACATAGGAAGAATATACTGTATTTTGTAAAGGAAAGTAGAAGTATTCCTCATATGGTGATAGATTTGGTGCTTCCTGCCAGGCTGTACTCTCTGATTACCTTGCTCTCTGCTGCTTTTGTTGTTAGAACATGTTTAAATTGCGTAAACAATTTTGTGATGAGTCTTTGTTAATATTATTTCAGTTTATCCTCATTTCACACTCTGTATGTGCTTGCACTCTTCATTACCAGTGTCTATTCCTTCTCTCTGCTATTAATGTGGTCCTATCAGCTCTAGGAAGAGATGAATTATGTAAAATTTCATAAAACAGAGAGCTAGTCACTGCAAAAAATATTAGTTTCTTTGTCCAATGAAGCATGTGAAAATGAAGTTTTTGCATAGAGATTGGGAAGTAACCTCATCCAGATGTATTTTTCTTAAACTTACCTGTTGTAAGTTTTGAGATTTACAGGTAGAATTAGTATCAGCCTCTTCTAAAGTGCTCAGTGTATCCGAAAAGAGGTTGATTTTTATTTAGGTTGATTACTCAGCTCTGTTAGCAAATAACTCTTCAAACTTTCAGCACCTGTTTTTCTTCCTTGATTTTACTCTAGTATTTGGGCACATACTCCTTTGAAGTTTAGGGGAATATTACCCGTGGCTTATTTCTTTAGCTGTAGATTTTTTAAGACTTTTTGATTCAGAATAGGGTTTATAAACAAAGAGTTTTTACCTGTCACCTCAAAAACTGAGTGCAGATACTGAATACTTGTAAAGACTTTCATTTTCTTATCACTCCCAGTAAAAGCATAGTAGGATCTTTGATTCAAAAGCATTATCAGCCTTATGTTTTCATTAATGAAGTTTGTGCATGTATGTGGATGAGCTGGAAAATAAATGTGAACTGCCCTAGCAGAAGAGTCCAGCTAGGGATAATATAAAAAACAAGGTATGAACTGTAAATCAGGAAATTCATGGAGCAGAAGTTACTGGGGACTCTGCAGGTTTGTTTCTTTCCTGGAGCAGCTGCTGAGGGAAAAGTGTAGGTGTCAAGATGATGGAGCTTTGGTGTGGTCCACCCTGGATGTTATTGGGAGAATAGTAAGGAATGATGTACACTGGTCAAAACCAGACTAAGATAAACCGTTTCCACACTGCTTTTGTCCTTGGACTTGCCATGTTTTTCACAGCTAAAGGTTGTGGATCATTACAGATGTATTTAAGTCTCTCTGAAAAATGAGAGGACTGAGCATCAGCAGAAGGCTGAACTGTACTTCATGTGTGAGAAACTTGGAATAAAACTTGCTCCAAGAGAGAACTGGGTTTGTAATCCTCCTTTACTGCCCAAGGTTTAAAGATTGCTCTTGACACATACAGGTGACTCTCACTGGGAGACCAATGGAGGAGATAATTTCGCTTTTGCCAGGTGCTTGATTGCTACTTTTAATCCTGGTAGCGTTTGGTCAGGTTTACATACTAGAGAGAGCTTTGTAACATGTGTGTATTAGGTGTTTTCCATGCTACAGAAATTATACTTTAGAAGTTTTAGGTAGGAAGAGAGCTCCTTTGTGATAGCTGCTTAATCCCAACGAGAAATAGCATTAAATTTTCATAGGTTTGGTAGCTGAAATTTGTAACCTGGTTGAATGCGCCTTTTTGAATGCTGACTCCACACAGATTTTCAGCCTTTGGCCTTGTTGCTTTTGAGTCGGCACCAAGCCTGAGTGCTGTGTTGAAGGTGTGGAACCACAGGCAACTGTGAATCACAATCATATTCTGCATTAAACCAGACTCATCTTTTCTAGTTAGGCTAAAACCTGTTCCCATTTTTTTTTTTCTCCTTAAGCTTTTCAGAGCAGCCATGTGGCATGACACCTCAATTTTCTCAGCAGCATTGGCTGTCATGTCTTCTCTGTAGCTGCAGCCCCTCTCTTGGTTAGAAGTGCTCTTAGAGCCAGTGAAGTCATCACTCAAGTGCTGAGAGCAGATGTGCTTTCCTGAGATTTAATGTGTGTTATACAGACATTTTTATACTTGTATTTTAACAGATGTTTTTTATCTCCTGCTGCTTGCCAGTGCCAAGTGGCGTTCTGTAGTTTCATGTTGTGTGATACTGTGTTTTGATAACCAAGTGGAGCTGGAAATTAATGCTTAACTCAAACCAGTGATCCTGGCAGCTATGTACCGGGTGTGTATGCTAGCATTTCAGTTTGCATTGCAAAATGTGCTTTTGATCGTCTCCTTCTTGTCTCCACCTCTGTGCTGCAGCTCCCAGGGAGAAGCAAGGAGGGTATGTGTCCCCAGGTTCCCCTGAGAGGATGGTGAGTGCAGAAAGCATCCAGCGAGTTTGTGATTGGATTGTGCCTCATTTGCTAAAGAGCATTCAGCCTTTCATTAATTGGGATCTAAATTGGTACCCTTGGCTGAGTTAGCATTTAAGAACCTGAAACAGAAAAGTGCAGCTGATTTAAGCGAAAGCATAGAGCTGTGGTTGGGAGTGCACATGTCTGGACTTTTGCCAAAGTATGGGTGAAGGGACAAAGTCTCCCCAGCTAAAGAGCTTTCCAGAAAGTGCAGAAAAACCTCTCTTTACTCTGTAACCTACGCTACATGCTTGGAACGGTGTTTGCTTGAGCCCATTATCCTCCCCTCTATAACACAAGCACTGTCAGATCCTTTCTTCATAGTGAAGTCTGCAAAGTCTGATTTTTATCGTGTATTTCTGAAAATCTGGGTAGTTACGTTAAGCCCAACTCTTTTGTTAAGCCCAACTCTCCTGTTTTCCATTATGATGACTACAAGTTGGAACAGCTTTTTCTCTGCACAAAGGGAGCATTAGTCTAAAAGCATCTAGGTAGTTTATCCCTGTTGATGCTTCTATACTGAAGTTGATTTCTGTAGACCTCAGCACTGATGAATGTGGATAATGAGGAATAGTGAGTACTACTGTAGCTGTGTCGTCTTTTTTCCCTGATGTAGCCTAGTTTTCCTTCTCTTATCCCCTAAAAGCTATTCTTAGTAAGTGGTGGTGGTTTGGTTTTTTTTAATTCAGTGAATAATCAGTATTTCATTCACTATCCCTACATATGCTTAAATATAGTATTAACGTAATCTTCTTATATGCTTTTCCTCCTGCTGCTCCTGAGTTTGTAAGGGAACCAGGTTCACTATTAATAAGATCTATGAATGAACTTGCCTGGAAGTAAAACAGTTCTTTCAGATTTTGGCTTGTATTTATTGCCAAGATGATAATTTATTGACATTTTTGGGAGATAACATTGTTTTTTCATGCGTATAACTTCTTGTGCTGTGCCGTCCCCCTTTGTTTTCTTTGTTACTGTCAAGATTGATATTCCTGTGTACAGATTCCTTAGATACAGTTGGTAAAGTGTGAGTTTTTTCTCTGAGTTAAAAGTATAACGTTCCAAACACTTGGCAATCCCTCCATTGGGAGGAAGGGCTGGAGGGACGGAGGATGAGGAGCTCTCCGTGGTGCCGAGCCGAGCTATGGTGTGATTCGCTGAAGGTCCCAGGATTGTGTGGTCAGAGTGTTGCGCTTCCTGTTCTCCTGAGAGTTTGAGCACATTGGGAATAACAAACCTTGAGTATGAGGCCGTGGTCATACTTCCTGGAGGTGGAGTAAATATAGCTTAAGTAAATAGAGCTGGTGTTCCCCCTTATCCCATCACTTGCTTTTTAGTAGCTGAGAGAATACTGAGCACTGTTGGACAGTATTCCAGACTCCATGGTATTTTCCATTTCCTTTGAGCTCATTCTGCATTTTTTCTTGGGCATAACTGCCTGATTTTCATTAGGATTCAGTCAGGTTTAGCAGCCAGCAGGCATGATGTCAGCTGAAGGTGAACCACAGTACTTCTGAGACTTATTTTGCCAGCCCTGTTATAAATGTATGTGGCTTCTCAAGCCATCAGTGGTGTCCTTGCTGATTCTTTGAGCATAAGCCTACTTCAAACTGAGAGTTGCCCTTTGTCCTTCTTTTTGTTCTTCTTTTCTTTCCTTAGTAAATTGTTGAAGAGGTTTGCTGTAACAGAAAGTTGGCTTTCCAGCTGTAAGCAGGCTTTCTTGTTAGCTCTAAGAACATTTTTGCAATAGCTGCTCTCGATTGCTTTAAGCGAACGTGAAAGAGACTAGAAATAGAACATTTGATTTTTGCAGTTAAAGCTCCATTGAAGAATATGGCTATTGACTATTATTCTCTTGCTAGAGTATCACCTCATCTGTTGGATGAAACAGGCTGCTTTGAAACCAAAAGGGGAAAAGAAAGAAAAAGCTAATATTTTCCAGATCAGAGGTAGAGAGGAGGGAAAGGAACTGTTTTCCTGGTAGCTTTCACTGTAACATAGCTCCTTGGCATTAGGTCATATTTTGGCTTCAGTATTTGTGCTCCCTGGCTCATAAACCTTCTTTGCCTCCTACCAGTGGTTTCTTTCCTAGGTTTGATATTGCTATAGTCCAAATGGGACATAAATGTAACAAATCCTGTGAATCAGGACAATCTCTTTGCCTGGGAAGAGGCAGGAAGTACTAATGCTGTCAGTTTAGCTGCAGGCTTGCTCTGATTATGAAACCTAGAAGAACAGCTAGACAGTGGACTGTCCTGACAAAATGGAAGTGAATTGTCAGAATGAAGTAGTGCACTGTGCTGCAAAGTATTTTCTGCTCTTACTGTTGAGTTGTAGCCATCCGCATGTATAGATCTTAAATACACTCATGACCAGCTTGTTGTGTGTAGAGCACTAGGACAGGTTGATGATGGTGGTTATGATAAGTATAGGTTTGTAGGGTGTAGAGATGTGGTGGTTGTCCCATGAAATATGGGAACAGCACAGGTTTCCCTTCTGAGAGGCCTGAAAACAGAAGGAACCCCTACATGTATGGAAGTCTGGGAAAGTGAGTCTAAATATGCACTTGTGCATCCATTGGTACTTCAAATGCACACACAGTTTGCTGAACTTAAGGAGTGCATTGTGGTGGCAGCAGCAGCAGTGAATGCTACTTCAGTGCAGGTGTGCTGTGGGATAGTTTTGAATAAATCACTTCTAGCTCTGTACTGGTGTTCTTGTTGGAGGTTTTTCACCTCCTAGAGCTAAAACCTTAGTTTGTTCTGTAGTGTGCTCACATTTCTCGCTGAATAGCATCTCTTCACAGAAAATGTATGTGGTGTGTGCATTTATATAAAATACATGCACATGTGTAATTTTTTGTGTTCAGTGTGTTGTCTAGAATAAAAATTTCAGCCTGAAAATAATTTAGATGTTTACTTTAGATTTAGATATTTGTTCCCCCACGTCAGCTTGCTGGGAAATGGGGAATTGCCACTGTGTTGCAGGAGCACATGTAGTGCTCAGCCCTCTGTTCATATCTTCCTAATTTTAAGCTTTTTGGAACCTGTGATGGGGTGATATTTAGACCTTGTGTGTTGGTGCATGTGTAGGAGGTGGCAGGGATGGAGGAGGGATGTGGTGGTAGGTGCGTGCCCTGCAAGCTGGGACGGATGGCAGTAGCAAGTAGCTTGGATGGCACTGCAGGGCTGGTTTTGGCTAGAATGGAAGTGTGACCAAGCTTAAACATGCCTCTCTGGTTTCTAGCAAAATCATGGCTAGGTACCCCCGTCTCGGCTGGTTAGTGTCTGGATACTGCACAACTGCTGCCCTGCTCTTCCTCCTTTGGTCCCCGGAAATGTTTTCTGAGAGGCTGTAGAAAAGTAAAGGCACTCCTGGCTAATCCAGTGTAGCCCTTGTTCTGCTATCATCAGTGCCCTGTATCAATTCTGCCTGAAAAGCATCGATTATTTCTTGCCTTTGTACAGAAAGCCTCATCTGATTCTGTACTGCTCTCCCTTCCAGGACACATAATTGCTTCTCTTGTTTCCTCTCCCCCTTTATTTGCCACAGTGAAACTCTGATCTGTTCTGTTAAACTGAGCAGCTCTTGGTAGACTTCCCTTGAACTGCTTGTACCACATTATCACCCTCTTTTATACCTCTGTCTTCTTCAATGAAATGATAGCGATTTGCAAGAAATAGCAAAGATGATTGAGGGTCATGTGTGTGATTTAGCTGTGCCGATTTAGCAGATCTTAAATGCTGATGTAAGTAATTCTCTTGTGTTGCAAATTTTCCCCGACAAAATGGTTCCTCTGGCAGAACCCTGTTTTCTCCCTTTTTAAGCCCTCTCATTCTGGAAATTACCATCACCTCTGCAGAGCTAATTAATTATTACGGTGTTCTAATAAATACTGATTTATTGTTATTTATATGAGGATTATTAGCGCCTACTCTGTCACTTCTTCATTTGTCAGGTGATGGTGATGTACTAGGAAGGATACACAATTTGTTGTGAGAGGGGACACTGGCAAAAGCCATTAGAAAATGTAGATGAGGTCAGCGTGCCCATGTCTAACCAGTGTTTTACTGATGTCTTTGAGATCTCTAGTAAGAAATAAATGGTGTTTGACCCCAGGGGGCCTGTAGGGGATTTGGTCCTCTGTAGCTTCTTGTGCTGTCGTTCAGCAAGACTTTCTTTTCAGCCAGTCTTACTCAATAGCTGGCTCAACTAGTATATAGAGAAATTAATTTCTGTTCAAAATGTGATTGGTTTGGTGTGTTTTTTCCTAAAAATAATTTTTACGCCTTTTATCTTAAGTATTTCTCCAGTGTTCCCAGTTACCAGACTACATTGCTTACAGATCAGCAAAACACTTTTGTGGATTTAAAATGAAGTCCAGTCACAGAAAACTGCAGATGCAGCAGTACAGAGTTTACACCATCTAGGGAGCCTAGACAGTGACAGCAACAAAGATGACATTAAGCAGGGAAGTATTGAAGTTGAGGAATTGAAATGGGAATTACAAAAAAAAAAATCTTAAATGCTGTATTTTATTTTATGTTTTCCTCTAGTTTTGTTGGATTGAGCTGGATATTGGTAGTTTCAAATATAAGCCAACCTTTGCTCTGACTGGAAAAGTACAGCCTGATGGTTAAGGGTGCTGTGTTGCCACATCTGCCATTATTTGAAAAGGTATTTGTCAGCTTTTATCAGAACTCGAAAAGACTAATGAAAATGAGCATGAGTTACGTACTCACAACTCTGCCTGCAGGATGAGGCATCAGAATTGTCATCTGTAGTCACCCATGTTTGAAACACTCCCAGGTTTTGTTCTAGTTGCTCTCAGATGTGGTTTCTGTTGGAGAATCATATCATGTAAGACTTTGTTAAAACATTTTCTGTATGCAAATAATGGAAGCCAGGGGTTAGTTCTGTATATGCTATCCTGACTTGTGCCCAGATCATGCCAGCATTCTCCACCTGTCTTGCTCTCCTCCTTCTTCCTCCAGACTCTACTGGACAATTCCTTTGCTGATCTTGTCAAACTGGGGTTGTAATATCTTGAGTAAGACAGTGGCAAGTACCATTTCTGCATAATGTGGCAGTAAAATGTCTAATGTTCTGTGATGGCAAACACTCTGCCTACACACCAGAGTGGTAATGGAAGTCAGATTTTACACCATAAGTGTGGTTGGTGGTTGTTTCTTTTTTTGTTGTGTGTATGTTTTTTTTAACATACAGGTATTTAATATTGGATAATACAAAAAAACTACTCTGGAGAGATATCCCCAATAGCACCTGCAACTGCCAGGTAGCAAGGGAGGCTTCCAGAAACTCAGAAGGCTGGCTAGGGGTCAAACCCTTTCAAAATTTGCTTAAAGGTCTTCAAATCTGTGGTGCTGTGGTGGTGGGAAAGCAGAAATGGGATTTTATAAGTGAAAGCTAACACTTGCATATTCTTAGAAGTGCAGCAGCTGGTTCTTCCAGAAACATTGCTACGGTGAGATGCACACACAGAAAAAATCCTGGAAGCTGACCCCTTAGAAATGTTGGTGGACTTGAGTTGCAAACATGGGGTGCTTTGAGTTCAGCTTGCTGAGGGCTGCTGCTCAGTGTTCTCCCTGTGTGGTGCAATGGCCTGAGAGCAGAGCTCTGGGGAAGAAGACCCAATTTAAGATGCAGACAGTGTTTTCTTGGCTCTCCTCTGCACTGAGGAGGCAGTTTGCATCATCCCTCTGTCCTTGCTTCGTGTGGCAGAGTAGGGCTTGCTGAGTGCCTGCAGGGAGGGTACAGTCCCTGCTTGCCACACATCCAGCCTGTGCAGCAGGGCTGAGATGATGAGGGAGAGCTGCATGTGCCATTATGTGAGCAGTCTTGTGTGCAAGCAAAGAGCAGAAGTTAAAACTTGATGCATGGCTAGCTTTGGCAGCTCTTCCCCTTTTCAGCCTCTGTGGACCTTAGCCCCAGTCCTATCCCTGAATCACTCTTCCAAGGTCCACAGCTCTACCCACAACACAGAATGGATATACATGCATGGAGAAGGGAGCAGCAGGAAAACTAGTGATCTGGAAATGTGATTTCCAGCTCATCATGCCCCAGTCCTTCGGAAAAGCAATGGTTTACAGGTTTCTTCTGTGGTCTTTCACCTTCCCTGTGCATGGAGTCCCTGTGATGTGCAAGTTAAAGCATTAAATAGCTCTGAAACCCTCTCATGTTAAATGTGTAATGTTTATTTTTCAAATGATAATAAAGCATGCACAAGCAGTCACAGACTGTCTGTTTGGGTAGGGTGATTGCTGAGACAGCAGAAGTGTTCTTTGCTGCTTTTGGGTGCCCTGGCTTTTGGTCCACATGTGCAGTCTGAGATTTTTAGTTTGTCTTTCCTAGCTTTCTGTGCAGTTTCTCCTAGCAGAGGAAGCTGCTGATGAGCTGCAGGTCAGTGGGGAATGGCTCGTGATGGGATTTGTATCAAAAGATAAGCTCAAAATGTGCAAAACCAGTATCTTTGCTAAACGCTGTTTTCAGTCTGTGCATTTTCACTTGGTGCACTCTTTTTACTGAAGTTGAGGGTACCGCTCCTGCTCTTTTTATCTTCATATAAGTTCTATAAACTGCAATCAAGTTGCCTTCTAATCTTCTCACTGATAAAATTAATGAAATTCATTGGCTGGGCTGCATAAGAGATTTTTTTTTTCCCTGCAGTTGTCTGTGTGTATGACAATACCTGTGTTCCTTGGATCTTGTCATCAGAAGGGGAGGTATAGCCTCCTTGGTGTCATTTGTCCTCTGTCAGGTGTAGATGGATAACCTTAGTCTCACTCTATGCTCTGCTTTTATATCCAGCAATATATTGCTTTAGTTCTTCAGGCTGCAGAAGTGTTTTGGTTGCTTCTGGCAGGGTGTATCTTGTTAGCAGATGCTTCTTAGCATGGGCACCCTCCATCCCACCTTTACTGACTGCCGGTGTGTTTCCCAGCTTCTTCATAAGCTGTTTGTTACTCTGGAAGGTTGGAGGCAGCTGACAGCAGTGATTTCCATTTCTGTATGGCAGCAGCTCAGCCATCACATCCTGCATTTGGAAATAGAAGCCTGTCCAAGGTATGTAGTTTTGGAGCTGCAGAAGCAGTAAACTATGTAAGGGAGATGGAGAATGAAAGGGTGAAAGCTGAAAAAGTTATTCATATGCCCTTAGTGTAGGGGACAGTCTCATGGTTCCGAACACTATTAAACTGAGTGACAAGATTTTGCACTTTTTTACTAAGCATTGATTTCCAAGGCATTTTTCTGAAGTCTAATGTTAAAATACAGAATTTTCATCCATGGTCTGTCTGCAGTCCAGACTGATCTGTTTTCCTTCTAGCTGTTGTCTAAAATGTATTAATACAGAGCAGAGAAATTACTTCCAATTGATTTCTTAAATTCCTTTGTCCTTCAAAAGTCTTGAGAGTGCACTATTGTACTATTTTAGTTTGATTAAAACAGCTAAATGAGTAATCTGCATGTTTAAACATGAGCTGTAGTGAAATGATGAATAACAAGATTAAAGCCTGGATTCCCCTGAAAACGTTTAGAATAATTTTACTTGTGAATAATTTCTTTGGCTTCAGTCATGGTCTCTTCTAAGGTAACTGCTCTTCTACATGGGATGTCATGGTCCTGTAGGAAAGAGCAGTGATGCTAATGTCACAAAATCTTAGATTTTGAAATAAGGTTGGTTCAGTATTGAAATTTTATAGTGAGGCTTTAGGCTGTCATGGATAACCATTGCCTTAATACATTGTTAATATAATTTTTTCTAATATTTTCACAAAATAAAGTATTCCTTGGTGATATCTCATGAGTATGGGAAACCATTATTGGTGGGAGAATGTCTGAAATAATAATTTATGCTGTACTTATTCTGAGCAGGTTTAAATCTCAGTATTTGTGGTGGTTTTAGCCTGGGAGGTGGTTCATGAGTGGGGGAAGGGGCTGCTAACTGGCTCCTCACTGAAGTTTTCTGCAGCTCATGTTCAGCTCCACCTCTGGCTATGTTAAGCCAATCATTGCCTCTGCAATAACCTATTTGAGGATAAACCTCTTGAACGACTACCTGTTCTTCGTGTTGTTGTATCCTTGACTTGGGAGCTCCCCAGTGTTTTGGGAACAAAAAAGATGCCATGTAGTCTTCAAGCCAGGTGAGGGGGAAAGACATGCCTGAGCAACCATTGCCCTTTGCATAGTGGTGAGAGGAGGAGCTAACAGCCTTTGGAAACCTCTACCTTAGTGGAGGATGTGTGTGCCTGAAAAACTATGTATGTGTAAACGGAGGATGGATCCTTAAAGACACTGTGACTGAGGAAGGAATCTGTGCTGGAGTGGTCAGCGCTGGGATGGCCCACAGTCCATATAAGACTTCCATGCTAGCCAGAGAAAGCTCGTGGAGGATTTGCATCTGTGGGGGAGGATGCCATGTTGCCAGAGGACAAAAGAGTGTAAGGGAGGTTTCCCTCTGAGGGAAAGGAGGTAGCAGTGCTGGGAAAAGCAGTGTATATCACTGTTTTATTGGGGATGATTTTTCAGTTGTTTGAATGTTTTGGTTTTCCCCAAATTAAGCCTATGCCTTTTTTCCCCCATAAGTGGCAAATGAGCCCTCCATGTCCTTTGTTTTGGCCTGTTAGCCCTTTGCTAATTAGGGAGAGTGTTCTGGGGCTGGCCAGAATGGACAGCAGGTGAAAGAACTCCAGAATAAACAATAAATAGAATCTTTGTTGATACCTGCAGCAAAAGCAGTGGGAACTTGGGTATTACTTCATTGAGTTGCAGTTTTTCCCCTGTATATTAACCTGATTCCTGTTTGTTAGTAGCTGCTGAACTTTTTAGCTCTTGAAGTGAACTTGGTGGTGTTCTCTGCCAAACAGAAGTTCACAAAAAGAGCTTGTTTTATGCCAAGGGAAGGAGATGCACTTGACAGTCTAGTGTTGTGGATGAACTGCCCTTTTTCTGGTTGTAGCATGTATGTCCCTTTCCCTTACATTATTGCTTTTTCATTATGTTTACTAGTCTTTTCTGATTTATTTTGAATTTTTATATGAGGGATTCAAAAGAGATGTAGGGATCATGGTTTGGATTTGGGCTGAAAAACTGAGGTGGGTACCATGAGAGGTGTCAAATTGTTTCTTCATATTTGGACAGAAAGGCTGTTCCCAGAAGAAAACCCAGATGTGTAGTTGTGCCATTTTGCTGAGTTTATAGTTTCCGGCAGGTGCTCATCTCATTTGTATATTGAGACTGGCCATGTCATCAATGGAAGGATAATGCTATGATTTTCTGGGGTCAGGAGAAAAATCTACTGGAAAGGGACCCTCCTCCCTGTGTTCCCTGAATGAAAGGGGAGAAGATGAAGAGTGGGACCCTGGTGGCTGTTCGCAGTTGACCTCAAACTGGAAGTACCCTTCCCTTTGGAAACTGGTTGTTGCAGTTGGATGGAGAAGTTGATGATATAGAAGACGACTTGAGAGGATAAATACTAGAAAATAAATACATCTAACAAAACCAAAAAACCACAGTCAGTTGCATTTACTCCGCAGCTAGAATGGTCTAGCTCTTGATTGGTGGGTAAGTTCTGACTGATATTAAGGTTTTTCCCAGGTACTTGCCTCAGACTGAGGTTGAGAAGCTAAAGCAAGTCCATCTTAATGAATAAAAATATCAGCTCCTCTGATGCTTTGGCATGTGCAAACCAGTTAGCAGAAAACGTGGTCTTTTTCTGAAAGAAAGATACACTATCTTTTAAGTTTTTTTTTTGTTTGACTTCTCTGCAAAATGTCTTGATATAATCTGCCAGGATGTAAACTGAGTGAAAATGAGCTGAGCAGTGCAGTTGGCTTTCAGCCTTGCAGTGCTATTTCCTGAGCCAGCAGTAAATTTGGAAGGGCAGAGGATGACAGATTTTGTATATCCATGGTTTTAACCACGTGGAGGTGTGGAGTTCATAAACCTCAGCAGCTTATCTGTCTTTTTTCAACTCTGGAAAGGTAATAGAAACAGAAAAGCAAATAGGTAAAGAGTGGAAGTATTGATTTTTGTCCTGTCCACATGGCTGATTTTGAGTGCCTCCAGGTAGCTACCTTGTGTTTTGGGTGGTTCTTGCAGGTTTTTGTTTTGAGGTAGGACCTCCTGTCCCTTATGTTTTGAGGTCTCCATGAGTGGCCATCCTTTCTTCCTCAAATCATAGAGAACTGAATTAATGCTTCTAGCATCTTGCAGATTTAAGTCATTGAAAAATCAGTGTAAGTTGCTGGAAGGAATAGGGATGCCTTTGTGTATGGGCCAAATGCCAGGGTGTTTTGGCCTCTTGATTCTCACTGGTGTCATGCCTGGATCGTGCCTAGAACTTGGGGCTGTGGATCACTGTGAAGTAGCCCAGATGGGGTGACCTTGTAATATGGGTATATTTCTGCTGGTGTGCCTCTACTACTCTGTGGTACTAACAGTGGACCTGGGATGGGGCAGGGTGTTGTTTGGGTAAGGTGACACTAATACCTGCAGAGTTGGAGTTGTAGAACTACACGCCCCCTCCCCCCACCTGCTTGTCTAAGGAGGTCTTCATTACTTTCAAGGAAGGAGATCTTAATTGCTTAAGAGTCTTGAAATCATTGTCCTTTCACAAATGCTAGGGGTATTTGACCAATGAAGACCACAGATAGTCAGCTGTGTGCTTTCTCCTAAGGAAATTTTCCAAGAACTGGTGCATTACCTCTGAGAAACTGGAAATCATCATTTGATACATGAGATGCAATCTATATAATGAAGTTAGTCATCAGATGTCTGTTTTGATTGTTATTGATGCCTTGAGCCGGGTTTTTAAAAGTTTGTATTTTCAGAAAGGCCTGTATGTCCAGTGTGGTATGTCTTTCAAATGGAGTTCAGGTATCTGTTGCTGCTCTACCCTGGTAAAAACCATGTTGAGCATGTTTCCAAACTTCTTTGGATAAATAAACTCACTAGTCATTTTTAGAAATGAAGCTGTTCCTAATTTGCTTGATTTCCGTGTCTTTTGTGGGGTTTTTTTTGTTTGTTTTTTTTTTTTTTTTTTGTTAATCCACCTGTGTAATGAAAAAGGTGCTCATCTGTGTCTGGATAAGCTGGGAGTAGCCATCCTACCTGCCCTGCCAGCCACTGCTTGTCTCCTTCTGCAGTGGGCTTGGGCTGGTACAGTTGGCCACCTAGAAAACTGAGTTTTGGATTTTCACTGCAGATACAATTTCAAGTACCACAGTAAAACCATTCCTGATGTGTCATGCCTAACGGCTGGTTCTTATCCTGTAAATCTGTCTGCAGCTGTCATTGTATGAGTACTTTTGTTGCTTAGTGGGAAACTTAAATCCCATGTCTCATGAACTGTGTTTGGTTGGTTGGTTTGAAACTGGGAATCACTGGCTAGAGTAATCTGGCATATGCAGAGTACAATTTATAAAACTCAAGGTTATACTAATGTCAAAACTTAGTTAAAAACTACTCCATAGCATTGTCTCAGAAATGATTAGAACTTTTCTTTATGAGCATTACTTTAAATAAATGATAAAAACCCTTCGTTTTAAAATTGTATTTTTATTGTGCATGTTGCTACAAATACAAGAATTCCATAGCACATGTAGCTCATATTCCAAGGGTTTGGAAGAATTTCTGTTGTGGGTATGGGGTTTCAAGAATTGGAAAACACAAATGAAATGGTAAATCATTGTACTGTAAATGCTGTGTCCCTGTTTGGTGGGCTTGAGTATAGCCCTTTGCAGCCTGGGCAGCTGACGCTGTGTTGGGCTTTCTTAGGCATTTCTACTACTTCTTGCTGAGATATATATTATTGGCATATTTTTCTGGATCGTTGGAAAATACCACGGTGAAGCTTTGGGAAATAGAAATGTTTTTGAGAAGACCCAAGGTTGAATTGATTCACTTATTTAGTATATGGACTTTGTGTCAGATCCCTTTTTGTCTAACTTGCCCAAAGTAGTTTAAGATGGGATAGATGCATCCGTCATTTTGTATTGTCCATAGCTGTCCTGTGCATGCTGTTCAGTGGAAGTTTCTGTAGGGTGCCAGCACCCTCTTGTGGGCAGTGTAACAGCGGAGAATTGTTTTATTCGCGGTGCAAACATCAAAATCCTTTGCAGGTGCAGATGGTTTCCCCGCTCTCATCAGCTGCTGCACTGCCTGCGTGTTTGTAGATTGGAACTGCTTGACTGAAATACTCTTGCTTCGGAAATAGCTTCTGTGATTTGCAGAACTGTTTTAGAATGGTGTGTCTTCACATTGATAGAGTCACATAAATATTTTCTGGTAACTAGGAGGTTATCTGTAAAAATAAAGCCATCTGTTCCCGCCTTAGCAGCTGTGCACTTTATATGTATTTATGGAAATAACAGAAAATTTCTGGTAGTGTTAGTCATTCCCATTAGCCTGATCCTTCTTATCCTACATCTGCCATTTCCTCCCACCCCACCGTTGGCAGTTGAGGCATTTTCCAGTATTGCAGGCACTTCAGGAGAACACAGGTTGTTACCAGAGTTAAGAAGCTGGTGTTTGAAGAGGGCACTACAGTGTGAGGTGCTGTTTCTGTGGTTTAAAATAGATCACTGCAAATAACATTGAATATCTAAATTGCAAACAACAAAACAAGGTGACAACCTGAGATTTGTTTGCAGAATAAACAAACCAGGGCGGTTGGCTGTGTAACACAGAAATTGATTTTGGTTGCTGACCCTTTCCTGCTCTGTGATGCCTTGGTGTCAGACTGAGTTTTCCAGAATAGCTGATTGTACCTCTGGTATGTGTCTCCCCTGCCTTCAGTTACTAATAATCATCAGTTGTAGGGTCCTTTTTTCCCCAACCAGGAATGTCCAGAATTGCACTGTGACTGTGTATATGCAGTATGTACTGTTTTTTCTTATAGAATCACAAATTTGTCCCTTCTAAGGTCAGGAGTTGCCATTTGTAAAGCACTTACATTTGTACAAGAAAAAAACCCCTAACTGTGTTTCTTATTTTTGCAGGTTGCAAGATCAGCACATGTCTCTATTAGTTACAAAGGTAAGCACATCCTATTTGCCAAGACATAGCAATGTTCTTTGTTTTCTGATTGATTTATTATTCTCCAAGTTATGACCTAAATCATAATGTATTTAAAGAGTTATTTCAGAGTTTATTATTTTCTGTATTATAATCTGTGTTTGTACACTAAATCCCTTTGAAGATACTGGATCAGTACAAATTGAAAAATAGAGAAAATATTGTTAAAAAATCTAAACATCGAGATCATGTACATGTTACAAAAAATTACTTGCCCTTCTGGTTGCAAACGTGTATTTGATCCATATTAATAAAATAAATATCCAAAGCTGACGTGTAGGATCTGAGTGTTTACTGAGTGTCTGAGCTGAGCTTGGCAACTGATTGTGATGAGAAAGGAGAAAACATGTCCAGTGTTAAGCTTAATGCCAAACATCATCCTACCTGCTATATTCTTCTTTTTCTTTTATATAAAACAACTTCAAAATATTTGAGATTATGAAAACACTGTTAAAACTATTCTAGATTTTTCTTCCTATCTATTGGTTATGATTTTCCTTTCCTTAGCACCACTGAATAGCTGCATCTACCTTGGAGTTGGGAATCTACCTTGGAGTTGCGACTAGGTGGTCTCTGAGGTCCCTTCTAGCCTAAGATATTGCCATCTATTGTTTTGTAAATGACAATGAAAACACTGGTGTTACTGGGAGATAGACTGCTCATTTTTCTTCTCCAAATCTTTACTGCTTTCTCCTTGGAAGCACATCTTTCTGACAGTCACTGATATTAAAGAGGTCCTTCAGAAATAATGTGCATTAACAACTGGATGTTCAGTTCTTCACACATAAACATATATATGCCAAAATAGTTTACTGTAGGATAAATCTGAAACCTCGTAAGTTATTTCTAATTTGGAGGTAGGCTCTAGATGTCCTTGGTCTAAAGAGCAATAGCTACAAAATCAGTTTTTTGGTAGTGTAACGGCAGATGGAGCTGTTGGATTTAATCACCTGAAGAGCTGCACTGCAAGCTAAGGCATATGGTATCAGCACTGTCGGGGTTCCTGGTGTGCAGCCAACAGATTTGTGTTTTGAACTTTGCTGTACTGAGCAAATGCTCAAGCTGTAATTAGCCTATATGAATCTAGTGATTGCTGCTAATTAATACTGATTCTTTCTGAAGAACATGAAGGAAGATGTCTGTTGGTCTGTAGTGCTGTTCTGACACATGTGTGACGTATGTGGGTGAAAAAAAAAATCACTAGAAGTGTCCAGAAAATATGTGCATCTATTTCCTCCAGGAGTATATAAAGTAAGCTGATAATAGTGGCCACATCCATAAGTAAATGAGATTTGCAAGGATATTTTAGTGCATAGAAATATTCAAGTAATTTTATTATTTTTTACAGGGAGCAGTGAGTTTGTGTTCCATGATCAAATTCTTTCTGTCTTCTTTCTTCTTTCCCCAGCAGTCTGGAAATTTACCTATTTTGAAATACGAATGGGTACCTGATTTGAAGTCTGGTGGCCACCTAAACACACAATAGATTATTCCTATGAGTTTTATGAAAAATGGTGGATCAAGGAGACATGTGATGAGCACTGTCTCCAGCAGAGAGGCTGCACCATGGCCTTGAGCCTTTTAAATCTGGGGAACCTAGGTGAGAAGGGACTGTAGATGCCACAGCTACAGGGTCTTCAGGTTGGACTCACTATCTGTCAGAAGTCATAAACCCAGAAACCTGGTTCTAGCGATCTGGGTGGTAAAGAATTGAGAAGCTACTGAAGTTCTGCATCAGTTCTGCTGTGTAGCTCCTTGTCTTGTTTGGATTAGCCTACCTCTGGCGTTTTGATGGAGCACTCCTCAGTTGTGTAGTATGTCCATGTTCCAAATTTAGTGATGTGGGTGACATGGAAGTATTTGAGATGTGTAGGTACATAACTGAATTTCCCCTCATAGTTGCTTTTTCTTTAGAGAAAGGACAGCCTGGTTTCAACTTGATTGTTCCAGATATTGGAATTTGGGGAGTTGGTTGAGTCACCATCCCTGGATGTGTTTAAAAGTTGTTTAGTTGTGGTACTTACAGATGTGGTCTATTGGTGAACTTGGTAGAATAGGGTTAATGGTTGTACTTGATGATCTCAGGGGTCTTTTTCAACTGGAATGATTCTATGATTCTGTAATACATTGGTGGGTATTGAATCTGTGAATAGATGACAGGGGATTTACTGTTCCCGATGTACAAGTTAAAGCTTAGTTCTGGTGTATCACATTTACTTCCATGCACTGAAGTTCTAATTTGTTCTAGTCATGCAGACTTTGCAAATGTTTACAGAAATAGTATAATAAATCACAGAAATACTACAGATTGTATATTTTTATTTCCTACAGCTGTTCTTAATGTGCCAATGGCAAGTGAATGCCATGAACGACTAAGTTTCTTTCACAAGTATGGACATTCTTCAGTCAGCATGCAGATCTTAGAGAATTTGTTCTCTATTGAAAGTTGTCAGTCTTCAAGCTAAAGTTACCTCCTATCTTCATCCTTATTCTGATAACTCAGTGTGACTTGGTCTTGGAAATCAGTGGTCAGTAGAGTAGGAGCTGCTTTGGAGATGAGACCTGCAGGGGGTGACCAGGAGAAGTCTTTATTCAGCCTTTACACCAAGTCTTGTGAATGAAAGCTTTCATGGGTTAGGGCACATAAACAAATTGTTGGAGTTAAAACTAGTTTTGAACTTCCAATACCTAGTTCAGTTGTGGAGCAATGTGGTGAAAGATTTGCACCTGGAAGAATTACAGTAAAGAACTCAGCAGTTTCCCAGGCTACTTTTTTGCTTGTTACAAAGTGTGGACTTTGCACAAAGGAGCAGAAAGAATTCGCATTCCCCTAAGGAGTGCTTTTCCTCTCTTTCATGCCCTTGATCAGTGGTGCTTTTCCTTCAAGGCTGTGTAGATGTAGATGCCTCATCCTCCTTGTCCCTTCCATGTCATGCACAGCTTAGTGTGGATTGAAATGTTAAACTTGGCCAGAAACTGTTAATTTGTTCTGTACCTCACTAAGACTGGTCAGATGAGCAGGTGGAGTGCCTGTGCTGACAGTGGAGCTGTGGGCTTCACTGTGATTTCTAAAATGCAGTTGACATTGGGAAGTCTCTCAGACAGGGCTCACAAACCCTCATACGACAAATGGGCAATTAAAACATTGTTCTGTGTGATTTACCTATTTTTATGGTCTTGCTATTCACAAATATATTTTCTGCATTTTAAAGCAATGTATGAAAGAAACACCTGAGAACACAAGAAACAAGTATAAAGAATGCTGAAGGCATCTTGCTTTCACGCACTATTGTGTATAAATATCTCCTTGTTTCTATGTATGAGGCTGCAGCCGCACCAAAGAGTTACCTTCATTTTTAAATGAAAAACTAAAAATAAAAACGAATTTTCCTTTTTAAATCCAGCAGTGAGGACGTCTTCAATGTTGTCCTTCCTTGCCCCTTTCACTTAATAAAGGGTTAGTTGTCACGTGTGCCTCTTGCAGTGGGTAGGGATGAGCTGCAGCATTCGTTAGTTTATCTATGTTCGTTTGACTGTGCATTGGCACATTCTGCAGGGCCTCATATGAGTGAAGAGAACACAAGACACTGAAGGAGTTGCCTCCTTTTGGAACTGCACCAGTGCCTTGTTTGGAGGAGGTGCAGTGGGCTGGCTGTTGTGGGTGCTAGTGGACTGTAGGTGTGTGCATGGCATCTCTTCTAGCTGTGGTTCTCAGCATGGGAACCCTCTTCAGCACAGTCCGGCAGCACTGTAGACGGAGAAGGAGGAAAAGAGCAGAGCGGAAAGGTAAGGAAAAGTAGTGTTTTATTTTCTATACAGTCAAAGCGAAGTACTGGTCAAGGACTGTTACAGCAGATTTTAGGTGAGGTTTGAATCTTCATTGCTAAGTGTGACTTCCGTGTTAGTCTGAATTTATAAGAAATCCATTTTATAAGGAAATATTTTTAATATGATCCTCCAACATCTCCCAGTCTCTTATTTCATTTAGCTTTCAGAAGTTGAAATGAGAGTGCTTTTTAACAAACATGTAACTTCTCTAAAGCTGCAGCTTTCTCACTTATGCTCTTTTACAACCGAGTTTTGTTTATTCTGTGAGGTTATGGTTGCTTGAATTTATGCTATTGTCTGTTGCTATAAAACATTGTATAGCTGCTAAATTTTCCTTTCAAAGTGTATTTGTACTTTTTCCTCCCTGCCAAGGGTAAAGCAAGACAGCTGTTAAAAGGGTCCATCACAACCTTTTGGTGTGTAGTGAATATACAGAATATTCAAACCTCAAACCCACAGATTCTGCTTTTCTTTCTGCTTGTGCAAGTATGTTCTTGCTGTAGCCAATGTTTAGCTAAAAACCTTTCAAGGAGTCTCTTGGGGAAACACAAGCAAATACTCTTCTGTTGAATAGTACATTTCAGTGTACTTTTGGTGTTCTTCCTATCTCTGGAAATACTGTATTAGAAGATAGAAACTTCAAAACCAGAAGACAGTTAATAGTGTAAATATCCTGTCCTTTTTCATGATTCCACATAAATTAGGGTTCATTCAGACATTGCTTTCCTGTTCATGGCTGGCCT
This sequence comes from Upupa epops, assembly GCA_013397515.1. Lineage (NCBI taxonomy): Eukaryota > Metazoa > Chordata > Aves > Bucerotiformes > Upupidae > Upupa > Upupa epops. Next base: position 228,281 of record VZRI01012900.1, read on the forward strand.
TTAATACATTTAGGAAAGGAAAACTTTTTGCAGGAGTGCTTGTAGTCTAAATATTGCAGGATTCTGATCTGCAAAATCCCTTTATTTTGGTGAGTGTGTTCAGCTGGCAGCTGAACTATACTTTGTTGCTCTGTGTTAAAAGCAAAAAAAGCCCCTCTACTGAACTTGCACAGTACAACTGAAACCTGCATTTATTTTAGTGGTGTACCTGAAAGAAAACAGTTTGTGCGACAAGGAGCAGCTTTTCTCCACAGACCTATTCCATGTACTATGTGCACTGGCCCAAGTCACTTAACTAATATTTATGTCAATTAGTCTTTGTTATCTTTGAAAATTTTAGAAATGTCTGAGCTGTAATTACACTTTTTACTTTCTTTTTCCAGAAGAAATGTTTCTAGTGCTTTTATCTGTCACATTATCCCAGAGCAGGTATTTAGGAACAAATCCTGAGCATTTATTCTCACCTGCAGTCTGAGGCAAATGCATGGCTTTGGTAGAGTCCTCCTGGAAGCTGTCCTTGCTTGGGCACCAGTGGTGATTATCTGACCTCAGTGCTGAGACTTCATGCCTGTAGGACCTGAGAGGCTTCTGGTCCTTCTGTTGCTAGATGGTTTATGTACAGGCAGCGAATGAGTTTATCATTGCAGTCTTGTTGCATGATGAAAGCTGTTCAAACAAAAGTTTGGAAGGTCAAGGAAGTGAAAAATCTGTTTCTTATTCCAACTGAAATAACTGAACTACTAATGAATTCAGAAGTCATCAAGCATGCTTTGGCAAGGAAGTTGTTCTTGGTAGTGAGAAATCCTTCGGAAGGATTAAAAATCCTTTTTTCTGAAAAAAATTATGAAAGCATTTTATAGCAAAGGGCCTTTAAAAATAATTTTTCACTACCTAAATGTTTACCTCTGGATGCCAGGTGGAAAAACAAAATTAACGAGTAAAAATTAAGAAGTAATCCATGGTCTAAACAGGGGCAAGTTTGGAAGATTAGTTTCCTAATTAATACACCTACAGAAAATATTGAGAACTTCATTCTGTCTGCCCCAGTTAAGTACTACCTCCTATAGGCTCTATTTACTGATTGAACGATAGGAAAAGCAGATGTTGTTTGGACTTCACTAATAAGTATATCTAATCACTTACCTGCAAAGCATTTTTGATCTCTATACAGTAGCTGTTGGAAGTTAGTTGTAATGGTTATCAGTGATGAAGGATGGAAATCAGGGGTGATATAAAACATACCATAGTTTTGTTGCCATAGTGATGTACTTGGAACAAGGGAGTTGTAATGAAAAATATGCAGCATCTGAGCATAGCTTCCCACCCAAGGTGCTCTGAGAGAGACTTGAAGTGTTCTACTCCTTACTTTAGGTGTCAAAGTTAAATCCTAGCCTATCCCCATTTGTTAGACCTGACTCAAACCACAAAACCTGAGAATCTGTATGTGTTAGCATAGTAAATTATTCTCTGTGTATTAACAGTTCTTTCCTAGCTTTTCCCTGCTTTAGAAGATGTGCACAGTGTGAACACACAATGTTGAGCTGAAATGTAGTGCTGGGATCATGTAGATGCACAATCCAACCCATGATGTTCTCCTGAACCCTTTTTGCTCCATGCAAGGCGAGTTTTGGTGCCTGCAGCACAGGATCTAGGCGACCAAAGCATGGAAAGGCACAGGTTTACTAGCCTGGAAGGTGTGCTGGGTGACTTATGCAAAAGAGCATGTCAGCAAGGAGAACAACACAGGAGTAGCCCATTGTGCCAGCCTGGGTGCTGGAGGAAGTGCTGAGCACTTCTTTTTTTAAGTGTATCCTTTAATAAGGAAAAGATTGAGAAAATAATGTAGTCATCAGTTATATGCCCAGAATATATTTGGTCTAAATCTTAAACACATGTGATTAAGCCTTAAAAGGGCACAAATGCTTCATTAGAAAATGTGGACAGACAGTTTAGTGTCATTTGGCTTACAACTGTTCTGTCATTTGGCCTTCTCCCTGCAGGCTTTTCCTCCTACTCCAGCAGGGACATTGCACTAGATGATCTTTGGAGGTCCCTTCTAACCTCTACCATTCCGTAATAATGTGATTCTTTAGCTTAATCAATGCTTCTAAAATTGATATAGTGCACTTATTTATATAAAAAAAAAATGGTGTAAATGTTCTAATTTACACAAATGGAGTTGCAATTTGCCTCTTAGCAGCCAGAAGCTTGCTTTTCTTCTGCTTCAGGCTGGAGGAACAGGGTATTCAGCTGTGGGGACATGGTGCTGAGCTAGGCTCCTTAGGAGGATTTGTCCCTGATGCAGCAGCATGGACCACCTGTGCAGGGTTTCTCACTTCTGGCTCAACTCAGGTAGCTCTCTGACCACCACTGTGGTAATTCAAGTGTGAATTGTCCAAGTTTTGTCCTTGGGCACACGGTGGTGCTGCAGCAGTTACTGGAGCCAGTTTGATAGGTAAATAAGGTGACGATTATTTAGAAATCCTGTTGATTACAGTCAAGTGATTTTGTTACATTGGAGTTGTGCTGATGCTTTATAATGCTAATGTGATAGTACAGTAAAATATTTCTTCAGAAGCTCTAGTACTTCAGTAAGAACACTGGTTATTTGTTGGTTTTCAGGATTTCTTTCTTATCTGAGAACAGAAAAAAAGTCGTAAATTGTGCTTCCAAAAATCCCCAAGACTAATTGAAAAAATAAGCGAGGTCTGAGTGTCTGAGCCTACCTAGCAAAGCACCAAGACTTGTGTTTAGAGTCAACAAAGCTTCAGTACTTAAACATTAAGCAACGTTGGAGTAACAGGACAGACCATGGTGCCTGTCTCCTGCTGTAGATGTGGTTTGCTTTCCTACCCCTCTGTGGTCAGGCAGCGGCAAATTTGAGTTTTTAAGGTAAGATTTGCTAGGACACTGTATGTGATGCTCCACCTGAGCTGTGAGGGGTGAGCAGCACTGGACATTGAGCTTCTCAGGGCAGTAATCAAAAGGAGAGTTAATATCTTTGTGGTTTTCTTCTAATTCAGGCTTGGACCTGTGTTACGATTTTACAGGAAGCAGGGTTCTGTATTTCCAACAGCATTCCTTTTTCTCTTTTCTTGGACAAGATTTGTATCTCAAAGGTGGGGTGACATTTAGATACTTGAATTAGCTCTCACTATCCCCAAATCTCTCTGACCTGGCACAGTGATAATTGCACTTGTCACAGGTGAGAATTTCCCAGATACCTGTTCAGTTTTAATCTTTATTCAATTACATCTAAATGGTGGTGGTGATTTTCAAAAACATTTCACTAACTAATTTATGCCCAAGGGAAATCTATCCTGAACGAATACTCACAAGCTTGTAATGCAGAACATCTTTGAAATGTAGCACATTTAGAAGTAACTCATATTTTCAAACACGTTTGAAGAGTATTTCTTTTTAAAAATTAAATATACTTCAGTTTCAATTAGTAGTTAAAAACAATACTGTTTACACTGTGTACTGTGTACACATGTACAATATATACATTACGAGCAAGAGTAGTCTCGAAACAAGTAAGTATTCCTTTCCTGAATTCAATGCAGAGTATGACAGAACAGTAATGCTGTAGAATCATTAGGGATTGGAAAGGACCTCTAAAGATCATTAGTCCAATCCCCCTGCCACAGCAGGATCACCTAGACCAAGTCACACAGAAACTTATCCAGGCGGGTCTTGAATGTCTCCAGAGAAGGAGATTCCACAACCCCCCTGGGCAGCTGGTTCCAATGCTCTGTTACCCTCACTGTGAAGAGGTTTCTTCTGATATTTATATGGAACCTCCTATGTTCCAGCTTGTACCAGTTGTGCCTTGCCCTGTCACCAGATGACACTGAGAAGAGCCTGGAGTTTGAATCCGATTCCAGTTACAAACTGCCCCACTGGTCCATGGCCAGTTGCCATAAAATATGTATCATCATGATAATATAATGATTTTAACAGATAAAGGAACTAGATTTTAAATGTATTTTGATTCTTGTATGAGAGCTCTGCATTTCCACAGAACGAGTGTTGCTGCTTCTGTAACTGTTGAGATGTTTCCTCTTGACTGTGATCTGTGCTTGTGCATAACACTGTCCAGAAAATGCACAACAGATTATGTGGTTAATGGTAATATTAGTATGCTGAGAGTTCCAGCCTTATTGATAGTGCTAAATTAATTAGGATTAGAATCAGTTTTTCTCTGTGGTAATAGAAAAATTTAATCAGCTTTTATAAAACAAATAGTAGTAGTCTGTTTAGCAAATGTTCTGCTCGATTATCTAATCTCTTTAAGGGAAAACAGCTTATGTGATTTGCATGATCCGATCCTCTCCCCTCCTTCTGTCCATCTGCTTTCGCAAGGACAGAGACAAGAGCGAGATGCCCAGGCTGTTACTGCCACAGTGGAAGTGTAGCACACCTTGTGAGAAATGATGAGCCGGACATTTCCAGCTCTTAGGTCGACCAGGATTAGATAGGGGTGTGAACCTGCTCATTGGATGGTGGCCTGTCTTGAGCTGTTGTGTTGAAGGAGCCTGGCTGGTGGCAGAGGTCCTCCTGAGTGTGTAGTATGAGTGTCCTGTCCTCCTGTGGTGTCCTCAGACATGCACATCCTACATGAAACGTGTCCAAGCTATGGGTGTTTCTTTTGACTTTTTCTAGAAAATCACAAGTTTTCCTTCCCAGTTCTTTCTCTTGTTCCTTCTTCCTTGGTGAGCATTTCTGTTGGTTATCAATTATTGCTGGCACTTGGGTACTTGACATTGGTGGAATTGTCACTGCCCCTCTCCATGTTGATAATGGGTCTACGACTTGAGGGTGTTGGTTGATGAAAAACTCAATGTGAGCTAGCTATGTTTCCTTGCAGCCCAGAAAGCCAACCACATCTTGGGCTACATCATGAGAAGCGTGATCAGTAGGTGGAGGGAGATGATCCTTCCCCTCTGTTCTGCTCTCGTGAGACCCCATCTGGAGTACTGTGTTCAGTTTTGGAGCCTCCAACACAGGAAAGATATTGAACTGTTGGAACATGTCCAGAGAAGGGCCATGAGCATCATTGGAAGGTGGCAACACCTCTCCTATGGGGACAGGCTGAAAGAGTTGGGGCGGTTCAGCCTGGAGAAGAGGAAATGCAGGAGAGACCTTATAGCAGCCTTCCAGTACCTGAAGGGGGCCTACTTTCCTACCAGGAAAGCTGGTTGAGGGACTGGGGTAGGTAGTGGTTTCAAGCCGGACAAGGGTAGGTTTAGACTGGAAGTCAGGAGGGAGCTTTTCATCTTGAGGGTGGTGAGACAGTGGAACAGGTTGCCCAGGGAGATTGTGGATGCCCCCTCCTTGGGAGTGTTCAAGGCCAGATTATGGGGCCATGAGCAACCTGGTTTAGTGGGGGGTGTCCCTGCTCATGGCAGGGCAGTTGGAACTAGATGATCTTTAAGGTCCCTTGTAACCGGAACTGTTATATGAATCTATGAACTTGCATATGTTAAATAATTAACATGTGCATAACAGGAAATTGTAGACAACAGAGTAGCATAGCAATGCAGTCACTCACAGTGACGGAACTAATTCTTAACTGGTAATTCTTCTAGTATTCAGCGGTAGATGCAGCTCTGCTGTCCTGTTCAGCACAGTGGGGCTCATTTCAATGTATGAATGAAATCCAGAGACTGTTGAAGTCAGAAAGAAAGAGGACTCTGGTAAGCTCCCACTTTTATATTTGAAAGGTTATTCTGACTTCTATGCTCTATTAAAATGAAGAATGACTGAGGTGACTTCTGCTTGGTAAAATGCACTGGTTTATGGCAATTTCAGTTACTGGTTGGTTTGTCCTCTCTGCTGTTACCCTGGAACAGATGTTGTCACAGGGTATAGCCTGCAACTAGGATAAAACCTGGTCACAAAAGCCTGGTGGGACAGGCAGGTTGATATCTTTATGCTATAAAGTTCACATTGGTGTTGCATTTGTATGTGACCAGTGATGACCTGAGCTGGGCATGAAGAGTAATACAAATTATTTGTGAAGCAAAACAGATGGAGGAAGGGTAGCAACCCACAGCATAGAATGAGTGTGGGTATCTACCCAGAACTGAATGTGCATGTTATGTGGAAAACAGGATTTGTTACAGACTAACGGAGAGCTTGTAGTACAGCACTGGTAGGGGCACAGAAGAGATTACCACTCTGAAACCCATGTTTACCTGAAGCTGTGATGCATGTATTATGGAATTTACAGTCATTTTGTCTTTGGATTAAAAAGAAAAATAATTCTGTGATTTATTTCAGGTGCTTCTGGGAGTCTTGGGAGAAACAACATATGTGGATCAAGTATTTTAACTCTGCCCCTTGAAATTCTGCGCTGCTAGTGACAAAGTTAGGGAGGAGTTTTAGTGCTCGTCATAATTTTACAATCTTGAGTTTACGCTTTTTGGTTAGTGGGGAATCTGAACAGCTCTGCGGTGCTTACAAGAGTGGTTTAGCACCTTTTCTCTGTCCTCCTCCCTGCTTATGCAGAATCCTGTTAGTTATCTAAAGCCGTGTTTTCTCCATACAGGGCAGTGTAAAGGAATCACCTTGTCTGAGCAGATGTATTTACAAACTGGGATGATCTTAAACATTCTGTGGTAGCAGTAGGAAGTTGCAGATATCACTAAGCTTGTGGGCTCTGGTTTTGGAACTGTGTGACATGGGCAGAAACAGAGATTCCTTTCTCCTTCTACCATTAGAAGTGTACCATTAATTAGGGTAATGATTGCTAAAAGCATGTTTTGCATTGTCAGTAGGGGCTGCTTAGCTCCCTGCTGTGAAACGAATTGTAAAGACTGCAGATAGTAGTGTTCTGAGGATTTGTTTAGTTGAGGATAAACAGATTTCATTGTTTTAAACTACTGACTAACAATATTTAGTTTGGATGCTAAAGTTGCGGACTCACACACCTTTAAGCATATTTTAATGTCATTCTTGATTTCTCAGTTTGATATTTAATTTTGTAAGTTTCTTGATACTTCTGATATCCACATTTAACTTTTACCTTTTAAATCCCTGTGTGCTGGTGGTTACTGTATCACAAAAACCTGATTTTGAAGTGACATTTTCATGGCAGGCTATGCAGTGATGTTGTCCTTGAGGGATCTACTAGCAGACCAGTGGTGAAATCTGCATGCTGATGGTTCAGCCACCTGTTTGAACTGTGAGGGTGCTTAGTGCTGCTTATGTCACTGGGCTGCTCCCTGTGGGTCCTACTACTGTTGAGCAACCAGCTGTGTTTGTTTCTGTATCACTGTGTACTTTTCATTTTTGGATGGAAGGTGTAGTAGAATTATTTTATTTTTTGCTAACAAATGCTATCAGTGCAGTTCATCATGCTTGATCTGAAGGCATGGAGCCTGGATTTGCACCATGCTTTCACATGCTTTATATTAAGTGCCTAATAAAACTATAAATATGGGTAAAATGGCAACTAGTTTGCCTTTGCAAAGCTTGGATTATTATTGTATGCAGTTAAGTGACCGTGTTGGTTCCTCTTCTCAATAAGTTTGGACTCTTCCCTGATTTCCATCAGAGCTGACACTTAAAGATGTCTCAAAGCCTTGAAGCTCCTCAATATTTGATGCTGGCAGCTAGGTGGGAGACATGGATGTGTGTCCACACCCAGGGAAGGGCAAAATGTGTAATATAATAGAGCAAATGTTTCAGTACTGTGAATTGTGTCAACGTGTACCGCAGTGTCAAAACAGGCAGTGCCTTTTGTGCTGCCTACTTACCAGTTTTCCCATGTTTTCAGTGGCACCAATGACCTCTGCTTCCTGCCCTATTCTTCCCATCCCTCTCAGCTACAGCCTCAGCCCTTGATTTCATAGTGAGTTCCCATTCTTGACAGTATCTTCTTAAAATGTTACTGTGCCTCTCTTCCTCCCAGCCACAACACCATGGTGTTTTTTATTGGTACCAGTAATGAGATACGGGTTGTGAGAATTAGTTTTCTCATTTGATATCTGGTGTATGGGACAACCTCAGGCTGAATCAGGTATCACTTGTTCTACCAAGTCCCGAACGCTTATCTGAGAGCATCTATGCAAGTGTTATGTACAGTGCAAATGGAATGTCCATGTATAATTAGAATGGATAGTATCTGTGGTAAAAGTAAGGTCAGTGAAAACCTTGTATGAGGTCATAACCAGGTGGATAGATGATGACAGAACAGTGGATGTGGTCTATCTTGACTTCAGTAAGGCATTTGACACAGTCTCATAGCATCCTCACGGCCAAACTGAGGCAGTGTGGACTGGATAATTGGGTAGTGAGGTGGATTGTGAACTGGCTGCAGGATAGAAGCCAGAGAGTAGTGGTTAATGGGACAGAGTCTAGTTGGAGGCCTGTGTCTAGTGGGGTCCCCCAAGCATCAGTGCTGGGACCAGTCCTCTTCAATCTATTCATTAATGACTTGGATAAAGGATTAGGGTGCACTGTCTGCAAGTTTGCTGATGACACAAAGTTGGGTGGTGTAGCCAACATCCCAGCAAACTGGGGTGTTTCTCGCTGCCATTCAGCGAGACCTGGACAGGCTAGAGAGCTGGGCAGAGAGAAATTTCATGAGGTACAACAAAGGTAGGTGTAGAATCTTGCATCTGGGCAAGAATAACCCCAGGTACCAGTACAGGTTGGGGAATGATCTGTTGGAAAGCAGTATAGGAGAAAGGGACCTGGGGGACCTAGTAGACAGCAGGATGACTATGAGCCAGCAATGTGCTCATGTAGCCAAGAGGGCCAACAGCATTCTGTTGAGGTGGCTCAGAAGGGGGTTGGTTAGCAGATTGAGGGAGGTTCTTCTCCCCCTCTGATCTGCGCTAGTGAGACCACATCTGGAGTATTGTGTGCAGTTCTGGGCCCCTCAGTTCAAGGACACACAGCTGCTGGAAGGTGTCCAGGGTAGAACAACCAAGATGATGAAAGAAGTAGAACACCTCCCTTGTGAGGAAAGGCTGAGGCAGCTGGGTCTCTTTAGCTTGGAGGAGGCTGAGGGGTGACCACATTAATGTCTATAAATATGTGAGGAGTGGGTGTCAGGAGGATGGAGCCAGGCTCCTCTCAGTGGCATCTGGTGACAGGACAAGGCGCAATGGGTGCAAGCTGGAACATAGGAGGTTCCATCTAAATATCAGAAGAAACTTCTTCACAGTGAGGGTAACAGAGCATTGGAACAAGCTGCTCAAGGTGTTTGTAGAGTCTCCTCTGGAGATGCTCAAGACCCACCTGGATGTTTTCTTGTGCGACTTGGTCTAGGTGATCCTGGTGTGGCAGGGGGATTGGACTAGATGATCTTTCAAGGTCCCTTCTGATCCCTAATGATTCTAAGCCTGAAACACTGCTGTGAGATGATTTTGTTTATTGGAAATAACAAAAGGAGGTTGAAGTCTTGCTCTGTGATTTTTGCAGACTATTAGTAATAAATTTTAGAGTGAGATCCACGATGCACTCAAAAGTAGGACTTAAGTCTTTATTTAATCAGATTGTTAGCAAAAGGAAACAATGTTTATAGGTGTTAGATGAGACTACATGATCACTAAATATCTTTGCATTTCTACTGGACTTTATGCTCTTCACGTACTTTCCAGACATGTAATTTAATGCTGCACTACATTTTTCCCCACTGTAATAGTGAATTTTTTCTTAAAAGTACAGGTCCCTGCTTGGAGCAATTGCAGCTTAAAGAGGCAGCAGAAATTACCAGAAAGGAACAGATGTTAAATTGACTGTGGTAACTTGTAGAATGGATGTAATGTTATTTTGGAGTTAAAAAAAAGAAACAAAGCACAAACCTAAATGGTAGTGAGATGAGGTAGTTTACGTACTGTTTCAACTAACAAATAATTGTAGTTTATTTTGCAAAACCCCACATTGTTGCAGACCTTGTTGAATTTGCACTTCAGCTACTGAAATACGTGCTTTGAGGGAATACTGTGTGGGAATTGTGCAAAAAAACATGGAAAGGCCAAAGCAAAGCTAGTGTCCAGACTACTACTTTTAAAGGTGATTTAATGCTTTATCTTGTATATTGGTACCTTTATAGCTTAAACATCTCACTCTCTGTTTTTCAGACAGAAACAGTCTCCTCCAGTCAAGTAACCAGGAAAAATATTTCACAATGGATGTAGATGATGAAGAAAACATGAGTAAGATGTCTTTATTTGCACAGCAATAGTAGTTTTTTCTGAAGGTGACGTTTTATCATGAGCACAAGGACAACTGTAAAGAAACTTTGAAAGTACAAATTAGAATTTTAGAATATGGTATAGAAGAGTGAACCATTTAAGTCTTAAATACTTCAGGTTAGATGCTGGTCTAGTTACACCTTATGTGTCATTTTTCTTCCAACAACTGGCTAATCAAAGTGTTTTCCTGATTTGAACCAGTAATGTAGAAGATTGGGAGAAAATTGGGAAAAGGACCAGTCAGAGAGAGGCAGTTGGGACAAAGGTGGTTGTCTGAAATAAATGAAGGAAAGCAGAAATGGAAGAAAAAACCCAAAAGCTAGAAGAGCTCCCTGCAGGTCTTGCATGACTGATTATTCTCATTAGATGTGGTCTGTTCCAACTCTGAGCATTTAAGCTGAGAAAGAGTCAAATATAGTGATAAGACGTGTATGCTGGCAAAGAGCTGTGAGGTTGCTAACTGTGTGGTATGATTAAGATCTCATAATCAGAACACTTTCTCCACAGGTTAACCTTTATTATTAAAATGTTTTTCTATTACTGACCTTTCAACAATCTTTTTTTGTGAACGAGATAAATGTTCTGTGAATGAGTTAGATGTCCTGATGCTGCTGTGCTGTGCCTGACTGTAAATAAAGTTATATGATACAATAACATGTGCTTATTTTTCCCTAAGTGACAGTGACAAGGCTGAAAAAGCCCAGCAGTGTAGGAGGCTTTGGAGCGTAAGAGCTGTAATTTGGTCTGAAGGGAGTTACAGAACATATTTATTTTGAGATAAAGAAGTTACATCACTGTGTAAAAAACAAACAAACAAAAAAAACCAAACAATAAAACCACAAAAACAAACAAAAAACCCAACGAAACAACCACCCAAACAAACAGAAACATACCCAGAACCAGTAAAAGTATTATCTGGACAAGAATGCATCTTCTTTTTCTTTGACACTGAACTCAACTGGAATATGCTGACTAACACTTGGTATTAAAGAAATCACTTCAGATGGATGCTTTAGCGATTTTTAAGTCGTCTCCCTGAGGAGGACTTAAAAAGAGCTGTAATTGGATAATTCACATAATGAAATTTTCTGGATAGACTATGTCCTTATCTCAGTAAGAGAGTGTATCTGAGTGTGAATCAAAGGTTCCCTCCTGAACTGGAGAAAATAGTCTCTTTACCACCCCATTCTGTAAGTGACCTTTAGCAAAATACTCAGTTTCATCTGTTTCAGGGTTTATCTTATGTGTTAGTGCATTAGTATGGAAAACCATTCACCGAGGCTGGCTCCATGCAGTTGTCACAGGTTTGGGACATTATTTTGTGTAACTGCAGTTGTTTCCCAGAACAACTTTTTTGAGGTATTGTCTGTACCCTTTATTTGAAAGGAAACTACAGAAAACAGCATCTACTTGGATGAACCCTGTTCATACAAGGTGCAAGCAGACCCTCCTGCATTTGTCTATCCACACAGACATTGTGAACTTGAAATGTTAAATAATCATGTTTTGGGGGTGGTAGAAATCACAGTTAAAATTTTTTATTTCTTCAGTTTGTGCAAAGATTTTGGTTTTATTTTTGTATCTCTTTAAAAGAGCGGTGTCAGAAGTTGCTGATGGAATTTTTTATTACATAATGTAACTCCGTTTTGAAGAAATATCTTGATGCATGTGCTTACCTTCCTTTTCTGTATCTGTAGACTGCAGTTGCATGACTAGAATAGCTCTGCAGAAGCCAGAATTAGTTGTATTGGCTCAGCTGAAACATTAAGATAGTGAGAAAAATACTAATCTGTTCAGACTTGAAGTTTTAAGATCTTCCTCCTCTATCTGTTGAACATAGAGAAGATGTTACATGAGATTTGAAGATATTTGGGTATTTTTTTTTAATGTTTTTATTTGGTTTTCTGTTTCTTTGCATGAAGGGTATGTCTGCAGCACTGAACGCCCCTGGAATCTGTGCTGGAAGACCATCTGTGCTGCCATTTAGTGAGAAATGGGCAGGCTGGAGAGTTGTTCAGGGAGAAATCTAATGAAATTCAACAAGGCCAACTGCAGAACCTAGGAAAGAACAACCCCAGGTGCTCTTCCCCCTTTACTCTGCCTTGGTGAGGTCTCATCTGGAATATTGTGTCCAGTTCTGAGCCCCTCAGGTCAAGAAAGACATAGAACCGCTTGAGAGAGTCCAGCACAGAGCCACAAGGATGAGTAAAGAAGTGGAACATCTTCCTTATGAGGAAAGGCTGAGGGAGCTGGGTCTCTTCAGCTTAGACAAGATTGAGGGATGACTTCATTAGTATTTATATAAATATGTAAGGGGAGAGAGTCAGGAGGGTAGTGCCAGACTCTTGTCAATTATGCCCAATTATAGGACAAGGGGAAATTAGTACAAGCTGGAGCACAGGAGGTTCTCCATAAACATAAGGAAAAACTTCTTCACTGTGAGGGTGACCGACCATGGTGGAGTCCAAGGAGGCATTCATATCTTGCCAGGACCTGTTCCTGTGTGACCTGCTGTAGGTGATTGTGTTCCGATAGGGAGGTTGTACTAGTTAATCTTTCAAGATCTCTTCCAAATTCTAATATTCTGTGTTCCTCACATTATCTCAGCATCAAGTTAGAGAGCCCTGCATAAGCATTGATACAATAGAAACTAATGATTTGCAAGGTCTATATTCAGTCTGCTGCCTATCCTATTGAATAAGTTATGGGCAAAGAAGGGTGGTGTTTTGCCATGGGACACTATCATGTGACTGTCCTGACCTTTCTCTTTGATTGTTTTCCCCCTTTTCTATGAAGATGCTCAAAAGATGAGACTTACTTTCTGCTTAGTTTTTGTGAAAAAAATACTTAGGCCAGCAAATTGAGAGCAGCAGTGTAAATGATAGCTAGAAACATAATTTGGTTCAGCTAAGTCATCTAAATCTAATTAAATGTGCCCTAGATCACACAGAATATTTAGAGCATTGGCTCTCAGCAAGCAGGTAATGGAAATTCCCTAATGTATAAAAGATCTTAATTACAGACAACGTTTTATTACAGGGTATAAAGGAAAAAGAAAATGAACATAGGCAGAAGATTTCTTCCTTTACGGGCATGAAAATACCTGTGCTTCTTTTCTTCTTGAGTGCTTTTGGGTTTTTAAGCCTCTTAATCAAGATTTCAGGGGCAGGACACTGAAGCTGTCGGCATGCGGTAATGTCAGCTATGATGTTTACTGTGGCAGAATCAGCTATTGTCAGTGAAATCTCTAGTTGAAGCTGCCAGCTATTTTTAGTTATTAGGCAATATACTAGTCCTTTAAGAAAAATATCTTAAATTGTGGGTAATATTAATGTTTAGGAAACAGGATTACCAAGTGTTTGAATTAATTCTTCTTTAAAGTGTTAATTATACAGCAGCTATGACAGACCTCAAAAGGCTCTCTGAAGCATTAATTCCTTGAAAACTTAAAGACTGGAACACACATTGACTTGAAAGCATGTTCAATATCTAGGATTAGGCTTTGTCTGGTGGGTTTTCTTTTTTTGTGTCTGTTAAGAGATCAGCCTTAAAGGTTATCCACTATCACCATTCTGAGGCAAGATACAAAGCATTAATGTATGGTCATTTGTCAACACCCATAAAAGATAAAAATAATAATAAAAAAATATATATATATAGACAAGCATCCATTATTGAACGCAGAGTTATTTTATATATAATTCAATAGTAAATGTTTTTGTCCTACCAGCTCTAACCTATACTCCTTTGCAGTATATACTGCACTCCTTTGCAGAAAGTTAGTTTTGTCCTCTGAGAAGAGGATGGCCTCAGCACAAGGGCTAGTTGAGAGCACTATGTTATAGAGGAAGAATGACAAGGTTGAAATGCTAGAGATCTCTGTAAAATCTTGTGCAATACAGTGTGATTAATAGTAGAATCACTAAATTGAAAAATCAGCAGACAGATAAATTAAGTGCAACTAGGAGGTGGAGATTCAAAGCAAGCAATGGGAAATGTTTTCATGCAGTGTGTAATTGTGAAACCTTGCCCAGGACATTGTGGATACCAAGGTTTTATTTGGTCTTGAAAAGCAGTTAGAAAAAATCCTGAGGGAGAAGAAAATCTATTGTTGGCTCCCTGCCAGTACTGTGGGACAGCCCAGAGCTGCAGCGCCCTGCAGGCTGCCTTGGGAAAGGTCCACTGTGTCATTTCTCATGTTTGAATACCTTCCTTTAAGGTCTATTGGTGGCCCTGACACAGTAGGGAGCTGAATGGCCTGAGGAATAGCTAGCAAGGCTGTTAAACTTTTTTAATGTGATGAGATGACTGGAAAAGGGAGATTTGCATCTGGGGAGCCTGAATATGCACAAGTTCAAATGAGATGACTTTTCTCTGGCTCTGACAGGTGGTGATAGCTAATTTTACTTTTTGACTAATCTGTCAGGTCTTTTCCAGCCCCAGGGTAATTAGAGGATCTCAACACTGCTGGGCAGGACAGGCTAAAGAAAAGGACCAAAAACATATCTTCACCCTCAACCTGAGAAGCAATTTGCTCTTTCTTGCAGTCCAGTGGCACTGAAACAAACCCAAGTCCTTCTGGTTCACGTGGAGTCTTTTACTTTCCATCATATGCAAGGCTTGGATTTGGATCACCTTCACGATACAGAAACTTGTCTACTCTCATGGTCTCTGGTTTTGGCTCAGACTGCTAGGTCCTTGCTTCATTTATGTTGTAGTTTCTTCTACCCCGGAGGTCCTCCAAAGCTAACAAGTCTAGTAGCTCTCAGACAAGGAGTAGTTTTCTTCCTTTCTTTCTTATTGAGATAAGGTAAGCACACAAGTTTCTCTCCTGCTTACTAGAAGTCCCCACTCTGTCAGGGAATCACTTTCCCTATCGTGTCATCAGACAGATGAAGCAGTTCCTCCAGCTGCTATACTTGTGCAAAAGTTACTCGGTTTTACATTCAGCTGGAGTCTAGCAACTTCTGTTTTCCTTGTGTGGTTTCCATATGCACTGATAGTAGTCTTCACATAAAAAGAAATATGAAAAGAGAGACCATAATAAGCATTAAGTAAAATATTTCTGTTTAGCCTAAATCTCCTAATGATCGATACTAAATTCTTAGTGCCACTAGTAAGAGCTGTGTTCCAGAAATGGTCTTTTAAATGAGATTTTATTTTTTAAGATTACAGCTTCAAGTAAGAAACTCACTGTAAGGGAAGATTCAAAAAGTCACTTTATTGTCATTACATTCTTTCACTATCTATATAATAAGAACACGTATGCATGAGCACTGTGCACTGACGGCTGTAGCCCTATAGCACACAATGTGCAGGCCATGTATTTTGTGGCTAAATGTGACAAGAGAAGCTTCATTAAATCTGGCAGATTTCTAGCAGTGATACACTACAGAATATTTAGGTGACTGAAATTTTATGTTCAGTACTGTACAATTCATTGTTGTTACACTGTGATTTAACAAAATGTTCCTGCTGTGGCTTTTTCTTTTGATATGTGTTTTTGGTTTTCTTCTTTTCTCTTGGAGCACCGAAAGGAGTAACCTATCGAGCTTTTGCTGGAGGATGTTATAAATGAAAATTTAGTAACCATTCCATCAGCTTTGTAACCTGGGCAAAGTGATGTGTGCATGGTAGGGAATTCTTAGGAAAGATAGTAAGTGTGGCTGAAAATTACACTGTGCAAGAGAGTTTTCACCTTGGTTTGCCCTCATTTTGATTATTTATCACCTTGTATCAGCGTAGATGTAATATGAATATGGTGAAATTTTGGAACAGGAGAGTTATAAATACCTAACCTACTGAGATTACTTTTTATGTACACAAATGCTGATGTAAACAGGTAATAATTAATTTCTTAATATCAAAGTAAAAAATGAGGTCTTTCTGGTTGTAGCAAATACAGTTCTTTAAATATACCCCTGATAAATTGTTGCCCAACTTGTTACTTAATATTATGATGTCCTTGATTGCACAGCTTTTGTCAGATTTACTTGCTTACTTGTATTCTGCATAATCTTAATAGAAGGTCATTGTCATAATTTGTAACTCTGTGACAGTGGTATCATACTTTGCAAGGAATTAAAAAATAAGTTTCTTTATAGAAGGCTGCGTGGAAATAAATAGTCTTGTGGTCATGCTGGCACAGTGAGAAGCTGCAGTTCCTGAGCAAATCAGCCTAAGATGAAATGAACATCTAGGAAAGGTGTAAAAAAAGAGTTGAATTCTGAGAATATGGAATAGCTGAAGAGAAATAAGAGTATTCACTCTTCAGTCATAGTACCATAGAGCTGCCTGAATTTTCATGGCTCAGGGGTTATTTATAACATTCTCAATTTGAGCAACTGAAATCACTGAGAAAAAAGTAACACAACTAAGATAAGAATAAAGTAGAATTAAATATCCATCTCCCAGCCCTGCTTGTAAGCTTTCATTTTTATTTTACTAATGGTAGTTCTTTGTTTTATAGGTGTATGCTACTGTAACATATTTCTGGTTGAAAGCATTTAGTAAGCTAAGTGTAGCTTAACAGCAGAAGTTTGTTCCATCTTAATTTAAAGGAGGGGGGGAAGTTAGTTTTGTTGGTGTATAATTGTTTCAAAATTGAACTTAAGTGTTATTTCTTGAGTTATCAAGAGGTTGTATGGCATTATTGTTATCTGCAAAACATATAACCTGTGAGCACACATCACTTAACCAGTTACAAAGAGAGATAAAGGAATCTATAAATTTTGCATTTACAAGATCCTGCAACGAAGGCATTGTAAGTTACTCTTTCTGGGCACCACAGGTTCGAGCAGCACTGATGTTAAAGAAAATCGCAACGTGGACAACGTTCCCCCTAAGGATGGCAGTGGGCAAAGCACCGGGGAGGGGATGCAGCTCTCCAATGGCAGCAGCAGCAGTAGCAGGAAGCGTCCTTTGGAGGAGGGCAACAATGGCCACTCCAAATTTCGCCCAAAGAAGAGGAAGAAAACACCTGGCCCAGTTCTGCCAAAGAATGCCCTGATGCAACTTAATGAGATTAAACCTGGTTTACAGTACAAACTCCTCTCCCAGACAGGGCCAGTCCATGCCCCCATGTTCGTGATGGCTGTCGAAGTCAATGGGCAGGTATTTGAGGGGTCTGGGCCAACAAAAAAGAAAGCCAAGCTTCATGCTGCTGAGAGGGCTCTGCGGTCCTTCGTTCAGTTTCCAAATGCTTCAGAAGCCCACCTAGCTATGGGAAGGACTCTCTCAGTCAACACAGACTTCACTTCTGACCAAGCAGACTTCCCTGACACCCTTTTCAATGGGTTTGAAACTCCAGTCCCTTCTGATGCTTCCTTCTACCTGGGGTCAAATGGGGACGGGTCTTTTAGCTCTAGTGGGGACTATGGTTTGCCATCGTCAACTGTAGCCAGCAGCCTTTCTCAGTCACCTCTCCCCCTGCCGTTGCCCTACTCCTCTGCCAGTGGGAAGAACCCTGTCATGATCCTCAATGAGCTGCGGCCAGGGTTGAAGTACGAATTCCTCTCGGAAAGCGGGGAGAGCCATGCCAAAAATTTTGTCATGGCTGTGGCAGTGGATGGTCAGACTTTTGAAGGCTCAGGAAGGAATAAAAAGCTGGCAAAAGCTCGGGCTGCTCAATCGGCTCTGGCATCCTTGTTTAACATGCAGCTGGACCAGACCCCATCTCGACAGCCCATTCCCAGCGAGGGTCTCCAGTTACACTTGCCACAGGTGAGAAGCCCTTCGGGCTTTATTGATATCTTTGCATAATGAACAAGAGTAGCTCAGTCATGCATGTTGAGTCAGCTTGAACAGCATTTCTGTGGCTTATTCTGCTTCTGTAGATGTGTATGTGTTTATATATACATTTATATTAAAATGAATATATGTATTAGGTGATTTATCCACTTATGTCTCCTGAGAATTGTATGAACTCTTCATATTCTGTTGGACAGAGTGGAGGCTTTGTTGCTTATGCTTTCAGCATATTATGTCGCATAAGAGAGCACTGAGCCCAGTGTAGTGTCAGCTTGGATTATGGTTTGTGCTGAGGAGAGGTTGAACCATGTCTTGCTCGTTTTAGGCAGCAAGACTTAGATGGAGCTCAAGTCAGAATTAGTGCTATAAGTAAAATTATTATTTGGTACTTCAGCAGAGAAGAAAAGTGTTCTTCTCTGACAACTGAAGTTATTGATATTAAGAGAAGCTCTTCAGTCAAACTAAAGTCATTATTGTTCAACTACCTCTTTCTATTGCATCTCTTGGGTCTTTTTAATGGTATGATGTGCCTGTCTAAATTACAGTACTTGCCGGTGAGTATTTTTACAGCATTCTGTCTATTAGTAGAATTTAAAGGCTTTGAACTTTTCTCTCAAAAACATTAGATTTCATTAAAATCATAAGATAGTGGTCTGGCTTGATAATGTGAGGTTGCAGAGTGTATGTTGTAGCTATTTTAAGTACATTGTTTTCTCAGAATGAGTGGAGAATGTGCTTTGCTTAGAAATTCCCATATGCTTTCTTTTTCAATGAGGCATGATTGTTGCATTACTGATGAATGTTTGTTCCATTTTCAAGTCTGGGTTTATGCTATTTTAGGGAGTTGTGATTTTGTCAGTAGATTCAGTGATTTCAGACTGCATTCTCTGCTGTGCTTTTAGATTTGACCCCAGACACCAATGTCACTGCCATTAATTTACATTTTATTAGTTCTTGAATCATGAAACTGAAATAGAGAAGTAGGAAGGAGCATGATGTGAAATGTGATGAGAGGTGCCATTTGGAGAAGCTGTTTCTCTGCCCTGCAGGCCAGTGTATAACAGCTTGCACAGACTTTTTTCTTCAAGAGATGTTGAGGGATCATTGGGCAGTGCTGGCTTTTCCCGACCTTGATTTTGTCAGGTTTTGATCAAGTCCTAGCTAGGGACTTTTTTTTTTTGAGCCTGGGACGTGGTGTTAAATAATAGAAGAACAACCCATGCAAATACTATTTAAGTTTTTCAGTACTTCTACACTGATCTGGATCCCCATATTGTGTACAAGGAGTATGCTTCACCTGTCTTGTAGGTGTGCATCCATATAGGCTGCTCTGGTGTGGAGGAGGACTGGTGGGCTTTAGGAGTCATGCCAGCTATACTAGGTGGGAAGGAGGAGGTTGCTGATGCTGCCTCATGTAGGCCCAATTCAAAGTCAGCTATTTATTCAGAGGCTTTTGTTCAGCTTGTCATCAGGATGTCATCATCCTTTCTGCATTTCACTCTGCTGTATTACTTTGCTTTTTTTGTAATTAACTGTCAAGTTATTGGAATTGTATTGGATCTGCTACATGAGTGGTTTGTGTCTGGTAAGTACTAATGAATAATAAGTGATCTAAGCGTTAGTGATTTTTTCAGGTCCTGCTTATCTTTTTCCTTTTTGCTATGCGAGTTTCTTTTTGCAGTGTTTACTTGGATGTGTAAAGATACTAAATCTGAAGGTGATCCTAAAGCAGGTAAAGGTGCTCAAACATGGGAAAGTACAGAAATAATGTGAATGAGGATAGGATTTGTTATATCCTGTAGATGCTGATTGGGTTGGAAAAGAACGGAAGAAACATGCAAAGGGAGGAAAAATCCAGATACCAAACACTTAGTGGAAATAATAAAAGTACAGTGTGCTTGTGCCAATGAAGATACTGAAGTTGAGTGCCAGGCTAGCAGGTTCAGAAAATTAAATGTGGGACTACAGACAGGGTAGTATTACACAGTACAGAAGGGCAGTTGCCATCAGAAATCAGGTTATACAATGAGCGTAGGTATAATCTTATGGTCTTGTAGAGTGGATTGTCAAGGTACTGATACTAGGCTTTAATGCATTTCAAACTAGTCTCTGCAAAGTTAGCTTATCAGGCTTGCTTACAGCTTGATCTTTTGTAAGGGACAAAGCACTGTTGCCTGTGGTGAGGAAAATCTCTGCAGGGAAAGTCAATTAAAGCCATTAAGTCACTCAACATGTGCTTCAGAGAGGATGAAAATGCCCTGATGAAAAAAAAAGCACCCCTATGCAGTTATCACCTTGGTTGGTGTGTTAGTGAAAGAGGTGGTAGCCTTGCATTGTAGGGACTTGCCTCTCCAAAACAAAAAACTGTAATGGTTAGCTCTGCTTTGTAAATGTAGGACCATCTTTGCTTTACCTCCCAGCCTGACGCATGGAAGTGTCCTGTGTTGTTGAGTAAGTTACAAGACGTACACAGAGCTCTAAAATGTGCTCTTCAAGTTTTAATTTTTGGTATGGAAAAAACAGTGTTTCAGCATATTAATATCTCTGGAATTTAAGCACATGGTGTGTTGCAGGTCTGTAGAGTTGTTAGGCAATAAGAACTGGAGGAAACTGAAATGTGAACAATCTTCTGAAATTACTTCAGAAAAAAAAAAGGGGGGGGGGTCACGTGTTTATGGATAAAATGTGAAAGTTGATGTGAGTGCCAAGTCCAAATCTGATTTCTGGTGCAAAGAGTATTGTTGAGTACTCAGTGACAACAAGATACATACTGGATCAGGCAAAAGCTCCTTCTCACATTCTATTCCATCCCTGTTGCTATGTCCCTGCCAGCAGCCCCAGCACTGGGGATGCTGGTTTTGGCTGAGGCACTCTCCAGCTGTGAAGCTGGTCCTACTGATGAGTATCACAGAATCAAGGACTCACAGAATTACTGAGGCTGGAAAAGACCTCTAAGATTGTCAAGTCCAGCCTATGATGTAACATCACCACAATCACCTAGACTATGGCACTAAATGCCACATCCAGCCTTTTCTTAAATGCCTCCAGGTGTGGTGACTTCACCACTGCCTTGGGCAGTCCATTCCAGTGTCTGATGACTCTTTCTTCGAGGAAGAGCTTCCTAACATCCACCCTATCTCTCCCCTGGATCAGCTTCAGGCTGCTAGTTGGCTGGGAGAAGAGCCTGACCCATGGCTGACTACAGCCTCCTTTCAGGTAGTTGTAGGAAAGGTTTAAGGACCCTCCTGAATCTCCTCTTCTTCAAGCTAAACAACCCCATCTCCCTCAGCCTCTCCTCATAGGCTTTGTTGAAGTCTAGGTAGACCACATCCAGAGTCTTCCCTTCATCCACTTTGCAGGTCACTCAGTTGTAGAATGAGATCAGATTGGTTAGGCAGGACCTTCCTTTCCTAAACCCATGCCGACTGTGCCTGTCACCTTGGCCATCTCAGGAGATGGAACAAGGATGTCCTTGGACATCCCAGGAGACAGGACAAAGATGTCTTTAGACATCTCAGGAGCAGAGGTAGCTCTGTTGAACTTCCCTGTTTCTTCATTTTTGTCTGTATCACCCAAAGATGAATCTCCCAGAGATCACTTGTTTTGTCTTCTTTTTTTCCTTTTCTCTTAGATGCTCTCGGCATCTCAAAAAAGGCTGTGAGTGGTCTCACAGCTGTCAGTGTGCTGTCTCTGAAAGTACTTGTAATAGTACTAAAGGTCTTGGAAAACAGCATAGAAAAGGGCATATTGGCAGCAGTACTTCCCCACTATGTGCTTCTGACCTTCAGCAGTTTATCTCTCAATGATTTTCTCAGCCAGAAATGGTGTCATTCCACCTGAGAGTCCTTGGTGCCCATCCCCATGATTTCAATCCTTTCTTGAACTTCTGTAGTCTTTTCTCTTCAACAGAACCTTGTAGCAGGAAGTTCCACTAAGAATATGTGACTTGCATCCTGCTGTGCCCAGGTAAANGGAACCTTGTAGCAGTAAGTTCCACTACTGAAGTACGTATTGAGGATGTTTAGAATATGTGACATGCATCCTGCTGTGCCCAGGTAAAGAGATACCTGGGAGCAGTACATTCTTTGTCAGAAGTGAAGATGAGCACTTGCTGCCTGCATTTCTCATGGGAACATTTCCATCTGATGGAGAGAACCTGCTGGTGGAGGTGTCTTGTTAGGCCACTGATGGCCTCTGTTAGGAAAACCTCCATATAATCTTTATAATGATACTTCTCGTATCTCCTTAAACTGTTTGCTTAAAAATAAAACAGATTAGTCAGGACACAAAGAGGTGGAAATGAGAGAATTTGAATTGTAAATACTGAAGCATAAGTAGTTATTTAGATTAGTGAAAGCCAAAATGCTGTGAGAGAAAGCAACTAGAGCTACACAAACAAGCAGTGTGCCAGCAGATGAAACTAATTTTTAAAAATCCACTTGAGGGAAGATTTGTAATTATTCACCCAATTGTGTTGCAAATTCACTTTGTCCTGTGTGGTATTGTGAACAGACATTGGAAGAAACCAGCAAGCAGAGAAAACAAGAGGAGATCGCACTGCAGTGGCTACTTTGGCTACTTTTACTTGAAGTCTACATCAAACCTGATTCAACCTGGGGCGGGGGAGCTATAAAAGCTCAAATATAGAACAGATATACAAATCAATTAAGCAAATTATTGGGCTTCTGGGAAAGCTGTATCTACAGAGGTACCGAAGAGTTCTAGGTAGTTTATTGTGACCAACTGCTTAGTTTCTACAGCAGAACAAGAAGGTAACAGATTCAAACCTAGCGAAAAGACAATACTGAATATATTTATAGGAATCAAGGAATTATATGTTGGAGAAATGTCTGCGGAATTGGAAGAAATGTAAAAGCCACAGCTGTGTGAACAGTGAGAAACTTGACTGCAAGGCAGAAGTTTATCTGTAAATGTAGGAAACTCTAAAGCATTATAAAACAGTTTTCCTGTTCTGTTAGTGTACCTGTACTTCTACTTTCTCTGAAATTGTATGCTAGCTACTGTCAGATGAGAGATAACAGACTTGGTTTATCTTGATTTTGCCTTCTGTGGGCACTGCCATTGGTCATGAGCTTGTGAAAGTTCACATACGCTCTCAACTGTAAGGCTGAGGAGAGAGCATTTGTTGTTTAGAAGGATCATTGCAGATCCGAGGACAGCACGAAAGACTGAGAGGTCTTGAGTTAGTTCCCCACTGAGAGCTCAGTACCCCTGCTTCTGCTGACTTTGGTTGCATCACAAAGGTGATCTGTGGTGGTCACTATTGCCTGCCAAGTTCTTCCTTCAGATCCAGACAGACTTGAACTTCACCAGCTTCAGAACACTGTAAAGCATGGATAGTCAGGAGAGCTCTGCTATAGCATTGCTGCAAGACATGCATTAACCAAAATTGGCCTGTATGTGTAGAAAAGAAGTGGAATCATTGTAACTTCATCAGCAAAAGGAACAGGAACACACTCAAAATAGCTTTCAGCTTATGTGCTTTAATGAGAAACTGTCAAGCTATTTTAGATCTTTCCTTTTTTTTAATTCCCGAACTCTGAATAATTACTTTATGTGGGAGCAGTGGTAGAGAAACTGCCTGTCAGATGTTAAGGCACTCACAGGGAAGGTGACAAACGAGTTCAGTTTCTGTTCTGCTAAATTTTATTTATATGAAAAGGAGTAGAATCAGAATAAGTGATGGGTCTGTACCCAAGCCAGGCTGGTCAGTGGCTGGAGCTTGATACGGAGACAACTTCAAGCCTTTGGTTTTGAGATAGGGACAGCAAGACTAGTAGTAAGTCTTGTTCCTGGCACTGCAGTGGTTTGTTCATAGCTTGTCTTATTCTCATATTTTCCATGCTTTTGGTAATTCTTACCTATGTTAAAGTAAACCTGGGAGAAAAGGATAATTATTTTGACCAGTGATTATTATACAAGACGAAAATGTTAGTAACTAAATCTCTGTTAAGACACCTAATAGTGTTTATTCCTCAAAACCCACCTGTTGACTTACAACTTCCATATCAAATAGAGTTAAAAATCTTTAATATATCTGCCTGTTTTCTGACAGTGATGTCTTTAACACTCCCTAAAGTTGCTCCAATATTGTTTGCCTCCCTAGGAGTCTTTTTGTCCCACCTGAGCTCTGCTTAATCTTTCTTATCATCCTCACCAGTGTTTGGATTCATGTTCATTCAAGCATTTTTACATTTCCTTGCCAGCAGCTTAGTTCTGTGCTGTTTGAGATGCAGCCCCATCGCATCCTTCTGTGCCAGTTTACATTTTCCCAGAGGAACTCACAATTTTTTCACTTGTGTGCCAACACCACAGTTTCCTCTGCTTTAATTATTAAGTGAAAAGAATGTTTCTTCTTTGAATAAGCTAATGTGTCCACCTTATATGCCAGCATCCTACCCAACCAATCCAAGTAGCCTTTTTGTCAGTAGTATTGTCAGGTATGTTGGTTGCAGGGTTTCTTTCTAGAAGTTCAGCTTGTCAGCTGTCAATGATGTTCTCCAGTACAGCAGGTCATGATGCCAGGAAACCCTAGTAACAATGTTTGTCTTTTCTAATCACAGGTAATAATACCTTTAACATTCTGCCTTGCAAAAGACACAGCAGTAAGGTCTCTTGTAGGTGGTGAGAGCCATTTCTGTCTATTTAATACTTGGTTATTTTCCTGAATTTAAGAAGTATTAAATACCAGAAATTTGTGCACACTATCTTCTACCAAAAAAAACCCCACCTCTACAAAAAAAACCAAACAAAAAATACACTTTCAGGTGCAAAAGGTGTTACTTCGTGCAGAGAAAAGCCAGAAGTCAAAACCACAGCCAAGTGAAGAAAGCACAAGAGAATTTAAAGATCAACAGCCCAAATTATTACCCTCTCTCCATTAGTACATAAAACGTATATGAATTGGGTCCTTTCTAAGCCAGAGNGTTTAAAGATCAACAGCCCAAATGATTACCCTCTCTCCATTAGTACCTAAAACTGGCTGCAGAAGAGGACATTTAATTTGAACTGAAAGAAACTCTCTATATGCTCTACTACTTGTACAAAATTATTTAAGGCTGATTTTGTGTCAACAATGACACTGAACAGGTGTCAATTATGAAGACCAGGCCAGGCTGGACAGTATGCTGGGCAACCTGGTCTAGTGAGAAATGCCTCTGCCTATGGCAGAGGGGTCAGAACTAGATGATCTACAGGGTCACTTCCAACCTGAACCATTCTATAATTCTGTCATGGAGGGCAGAGCAGAAAAATATCTGTTACAGAAATGAAAGTGTAAAACTTTAACCTGGGAAGCATCATGCATAATTCTGCAGTGGGTTATGGATAAAAGGAGAAAGGGACTCCGTTTCTTATTCCTGCACTGATCTCGCTGTGTAGCTGCCGGGTGGTTAGTAATTTAAGCCTTTTGTATATTAATTGGGTCCTTTCTAAGCCAGAGAGATTCATAACTTTATTTAGCTTAAAGTTAAACTCTCTGTGTTAGCTAAGTACTAGCAGAATTACATACTGGTTTTGTGCTGCATGGTCATGATGTTGTCAGAGCACAGGCTGTAACACAAGTTTGGGTCAAACAGCAAGAAGAAAGAGTAGCAAAAATGCCTTTCATGAAAAATTTTTCACCTGTTGGTGATTTTCTGAGTTGAAACCTGTTCAAAATACGCTAAGAAAATTTGTATTTTGCGGTGCTAAGAGGCTTCTGACTCTGCAAGCTGTGCAATTGCAAAACATGGACCACACTTGGTGCAGAAGTGACCTCCATCACCACTGAATGCTGGATGCTATCTCTGCTCGCATTTTGGAAGAAGCTGTTGAGCTCTGAAGTCATGTCACATGAGCTTCCTTGGCTGCTAAAGCTTTTCCAGAAGGAGGTTAACATTGAGATCCACCATGTTATTTCTAGGCTGTCAGTTCTCATGAATGCTGCTAAAAGAAAATGGTGGTGAATCAGGCTGGCAGTCATCACAACCTCTTTCTCTTTTTCTTTTGGCCCAGACAGCCTGTTTTTAGGATTCTTTCTGTTTGTATGTTTTCAAGTAGGTGCCCCCAAACTATATACACTGCTGCCAATCGGCTCTTTTCATTTGCCGTAGGCTCTCTGAAGGGGTGAAATGCAGATCTTTTCCCATTACTGAGATGCAAAAGACAGTTTGTAAGCAGAAGACTTAGCCACAAGCATCCCTTTGGGCTTTATGTAGTTTCATATGTGTATGTTTAGCACCACACTGGATGTTCTTGGGTGTCTTAAGATGTGCATGGTGCTGGTAGGTATGACACAAGGACATGTGTTGTCCTTCTGGCATGTCAATCTGTGGGCTAGGTGGTTACCCCAGAATATCTCAAATACTGATGGGTGCCAAACACATGGGCAACTGGATTAAGTTCTTTACTCCTGTTGCTCTGAAGTAGGGGCCTAATATCCCTCGCTAGCTTTTCATTTCTCCACTCTAGCTGCCAGACCCAGTGCTGGTGGCAGGTGTGTGGGGACAGGCTGCTCTGTCCCTCCTTCCAGGATGGAGACCACTCATCATGCCATCTGGCATGTAACTTGCCTTTCTCAGCTCCTCCCTTGGGAAGTACCGGCTGTGCTAGCAATGTTCTTGCATAGATTGCCGTGATTTTCAGCTTCTTTTCAGGGTTGTGGTATTAGTGAATAAGGGCAGCACAGCTGAGATCATCTCTCAGGACTTGTGCAGGGCATTTAACACTATCCCACATGACAGCCTTGTCTCTAAACTAGAGATACAAGGATTTGACAGATGAGCTGCTTGTGCATAAGAAAAGTGGTTAGGGAGTTGTGATCAATGGCTCAAAGTCCAAGTGGATATCAGTTACAAGTGGAGGTCCTTAGAAGCCTCTTTTGGGTCTGGCGCTGTTTGACATCTTTGTCAGTGGCATGTACAGTGGCATCAGCAGGTTTGCTGATGACACCAAGCTGTGTGCTGTGGTCAACAAGCTGGAGGGACGGGAGGCTTCCCAGAGAGACTGTGACAGGATTGAGAACTGGATCCATGCAGACTGAGGCTCAGTAAATCCAAGTGCAAGGTTCTACTTCTGGATTGTGGCAATTCCTGCACAAATATGTTCTGGGTGGTGGATGGGTGGAAAGCAATCCTGAGGAAGAAGACTTGGGGGTGTTAGCAGATGAGAAGCTCAACATGAACAGACAGTGCATGAATGTAGCCCAGAAGGCCAACTGTATCCTGGCCTGTAGCAAAGGAAGTTTCACCAGCAGTTCAAGGGAGGTGATTCACTCCATCTACTGTGCTCTGGTGAGTTTTTTCCTTACCTGAGTATTGTAGCCACATCTGGAGACCCCAGTGTAAGAAGGATGTGGAATTGTTGGACTGAGTCCAGAGGAGGAGCATGTGGGTGGTCAGAGGGCCTGAGCACCTCTTATAAGGAGACAGGCTGAGGGTATTGGTATTGTTCAGCCTGGAGAGGAGAAGGCTTCAGAAGGACCTTAAAGCAGCCTTGTAGTACCTGAAGGGAGCTACAGGAAAATTGTAGAGTGACTTTTTATGATGGACTCTATTGGCAGGACAAGAGGGAATGGTTTCAAGCTAAAAGAGGAGAGATTTCTGTTTGATCTTAGGAAGAAATTCCTCACTCAGGATGGTGAAACACTGGAACAGGTTGCCCAATCAGGTTGTAGGGCCCCGGTCCCTGTAAGTATTTAAGGCCAGGTTGAATGGAGCTGTGGGCCACCTGGTCTAGTGGGAGATGTCCCTGCCCATAGCAGAAGGGTTGGAACTGCATTATGTACAAGGTCACTTCCAACCTAAACCATTCTATGAAAATTCAAGGACTTGAGCTTGACTCATTTCTTCTAGCTGTTACCATTCCGTCTGCCTTAAAGACAGCAGCTGATATTAGCTGCAATGTTGAACTGAACCATCTTTCAGCAAAAGCAGAGTTGGTATTTTGGAGGTTTCTTTATTATTAGAAATTAGCCCCTTGCTTACAGCCTGACCAGCCATCGCTTGCTTCGGTTATATACTGGTATTTTTCTATTCCTAAGTCTTTGTACGTTATGTAAAAATAAGAACTAGAAACTGCTT
This sequence comes from Upupa epops, assembly GCA_013397515.1. NCBI lineage: Eukaryota > Metazoa > Chordata > Aves > Bucerotiformes > Upupidae > Upupa > Upupa epops. The sequence goes on from VZRI01012900.1 coordinate 256,323, forward strand.
TAACTGGTGTTAAAAACAGATTTGTTCTTATTTCTGTAGTAGGTAGAATAGGTAGTTAATGAATTTGATGGCTATAAAAAGGTTGGTTTGAGTAGCCTGGTCTTTGGGCTTCTTGTGAAGTACAATGTTGAGGACACTCAAGTATTTTGAGATTTGAGCATCAAAGTACAGACTTAAATGTCTATCCAGTTGTTCTCCTGTGCCTTACATGCACATAAGAATCGTGAGCATTAGATATTTTGATGCTTGTCTTAGGGCTGTCTGACCCTGTTTTATTAGACTTGGAGCATATGAAACTCTGCTTCCAAACATAAAATGCTGAAAGGGCTTAGTTTGCCTGAAAATTGGACCCAGCTACCTCTCTGACATCCTGCTGATGCCACAGTGTTAATTTTTAAAGTGAATAATAAAAATACATTCAATTTGTTGGGTCAAATAATTTAATAGTGCATATCTTCATAACCTGATGCTGCTGTAATTTTTAAATCATTTGTCTGATTTTCTAATGTGCATTTCTGTGTGATCTTACAGGTTCTAGCTGATGCTGTCGCACGCTTGGTTGTAGATAAATTCAGTGATTTGACAGAAAATTTCACATCTCCACATGCACGTAGAAAAGTCCTTGCTGGAATTGTCATGACAACAGGTAAATGCAAAAAAATAAATCACAACACTGTTATCTCTGCTTAAGTATGAGTGCTCTGATTACATTCCAGGGAACATGTGCCTTTTAAAATGAGCCATACAACTTTCTGAAATTAAATCTAAATAAGTTTTACCATACAGATGGCATTCTTGGCTTTGTCATGTTATGTAAGAACCTATGCTTGTTTGCCAAGGGTCTGTGATTTGTTACTGTTATTCTTGCTGTCTTTTATTCTTAACACTTTCTGCCTCTGCCATTTTAGTAAAAGTGTTTGAAGAAAGCAGCTTCTCTTTTGGCAGCTGACTCCACTGTGCATGGATGAGCAGCAGTAATGCTGTCGTTCTCTGACTGCTATCATGAAATCCATGCTCTGTCAGATCATTCAAAACAGTGAAGTTCTGTTCTAAGCTTATCTGTGACCATGCTGCTGCTGAATTTCCCTCAAGCTAAGGTTTATCTTGGTCTTCAATCCATCCTTTGGTCCCTTGATGGGACATAGATTTGAGGCCTTAAACCATCCTGTTAGTTTTAGTCAGACAAATATTGGTATACCTTTTGCCTCATCACTTTGGCAGCACCAGCCCTTTCCTATTGTGGACATGTTTGTGGGGGCCTCCTCCACAGAGCAGAGAGGTCTGAGGCTGCTGTTTTGGCTAGATGACAAATGCATGCTCAAGGGATGGGAGAATGTGTCCCAAGCTGTGTAACATGGTATCCATGCTGGGCTGACTTTGGCCAGTAGTCCAACACTCACCCACCATGTCCCTTGCTGCCCTTTCCTGGAGTATGGGGAGAAAATGGAAGAAAGGTGAGAAGACTTGTAGGTATACAAAACACTGTAACCTCAAGGGTCCTTTCTTCCTTCCAGAGGTTATGGAGTCTCCGTTGAAAACTTTCAGAACCTGCCTGCATACATTCCTGTGTGACCTTCCTTTGGTGATCCTGCTTTTTTGGAGAGGGGATTGGAATAGACAGTCCCTTCCAATCCCTATGATTCTATGATTATTTTCCCTGAGCTTTTATTGCTGACCACAACACTTATGGTGTAGGATACCACTGATGTTTAGCTGTCCCAGCTGTATTCCCTCACAGTCTCTTACCCATCTTAGCACACTGGACTTTAATAGGTTTGGAGAAAAAGCCTTGATGCTCTTCAAGTGTTCCTTGGCTGCAGCCAAAACATTCATGTAGTCCCAACACCACATTAGTCTCAAATGCAAAGCTGTGAGGAACATGCTGTAGATTAATCCATTTTGTGATATTTGACAAGTTTGTATTGCAGTTACAAGCCTATGATCACAATTCCCAGAAGAGTTGTGCAACCAAAGAATGAGGACTCAATTAATAAACTAAAGAAATAACTTTACACAGAATTAGATAGTATTATTGTGTATATGTGTATGTAAAGAACCCCTGAATTAGGTGGCCTCATTGCACAGCCTTGTGTTTTGCTGGATGAGTAAGGAAAGTTTGAAAGAACTAAGCAAGAAAAAGAGGATGTACCACCTTTGGGAAAAGGGCAAGGTCAATCAAGTAGCTAGGAATTGTCAGTTGTGTAGGAGGATCTGAAGATCGCCTGCCCTAATTCTCTTAGGCGACTTCAACCTCCCAGATATTCGCTGGGATCTTAACATAGCAGTGCAGAGGCAGTCTTTAAGGTTCATAGTGTATTGAAGACTGTTTCTTGTCGCTATTGGTCGGTGAGGCTTTTCTTGATTTGCTATTTGCAAATAGGGTAGACCTGGGGGGGGATGTGGTTGTCA